>VSMD01127563.1:0-17769 GCA_008750895.1 Mirza zaza
GGGGTGAAAAGAAAAGACAGAGAGAGAGAAAGAGTGGGGGCCAAACCATATGGCTTTATTATACACTCCTGGACGAGGTTCTCGAGCCCCAAGGGAGGGGGGGTCCCAGAAGTCGCGTCCGTTTGAAGGGGCTGAGGCGTTTAATACCATTTGGGCCTGGCCAGGAACTTTTGGCAGGAAAACCTGGGGATTTTCCACTGTGACCTTGGATGGTCATTGAGAAATAGGAAGGGCTGGCAGTATTTGCAGAACCCAGGAGTAGAAACGTTCTTATCCAGGTGGACATCTGGTGTGGTTCCTCTCAGCAGGGCCTGGCAGTTTTGTCCTTGGCGAGTCTGGTCTCCTGAGCCTTTTCTTTTTTGATCTAGGGAAGGGAGGGGGCCTGCCAGCAACCTTATACCTCCAAACCCCGAGTTCCATCCTGAATTTCTTGTGACTCTATTTCCTTTAGAACCATTGGCCCTAATCTCTCATGTGGAGCAATAGAGCTCTCATGGGGCAGATGAGAAGGGCTACTTGTCTTCTTTAATGCACCGAGAGGAAATGCATGGGTTGTGCAGATACACTGCTTACCCACGCCAATCACTAGGTCTTATTTTGGGGGTAGGGCTTATATTGCACAAATGCACAGAAATCCTGCTAAGGCTTATTTTATGGATAGGTGTTATTTTCGAGGACACATGGTAGTTAAATAATTCGACATTGCTCATTTTGTTATCACCTACATATCTCTGACAATACCTCAACGTCCACATCTACTACTCATGACTTTGCACAACCAAAACAAAATGTTTTCCGTCATTTCTGGTTTTGGAAATCCTGCTCCCCCACTGGATCCATGCCCAGCAGAGGATCATCTCAGACATAACGTATTACACATTTATAAGGTGTGACAGTTGCAGTCCAATTGTGCATGAGAAACCTCTGACAAATTTTTAAATAGCCCTTAAAAATCTGAGAGTATGTCCATTTCCTCATGCACTTCTCAAAATGAGGACTTAAGTCCTTTCTTTAAATTTTAGTATCTACCCGAGAATCATGAATGTTGTAATTTATATTTCTCTAAAAATAGAGAAGTGGCATTTATTGACTTACGGCCTCAATCATTTGCTCAAAGTTGTGAATGGAAGTACTTCATCAACTGATATTCACGTTCTTCATTTATATTTACAAATCTTCCTTTATAAGATTCTTCCCACTCCTCACCTCACATCAATAGTATGGCTGTTTCTCTGCATTCTAGTATCAGGTTTTTCAATTCACTGTGAATCTCCTCAGGAAAAATAATGCTTTAATGTCTTTCATCTGTAGGCGTTTCAATAGTGTTTGAATGAAAATGCTATTACATATTCAATGGTTAACTGTAATTTTTCATTGTGTTACCTCATCACGACTCTGGCTCATGTATCAGTTGGTCAGCAGCAATGATGGGGCCAAAGGACCCTTGAATTTATGGAAAGTGTGTGCAATGTTGGGAGTCTCATTTAGGGGACTGTGGCATTAGCCTATAAGGTTTGTTTAACTCTTGGTACTTTCAGAATTGCACTGTCCCTCCTTCCCTTCATGGCAAGGGGCCCACGTCCTAGAGCCAGAAGGCTGGCATGGGGCATATGGCAGACCAGGTCCTCTGCTCTCAGACCCGGGCTCAATAGTCCAGGTCCCCTCCTCTGGGACATGGTACAGGCACCAATGGTTTATTCTCTCTGGAAACTGCAATGGTGGTCCAGGGCTGACCCAAGTTGCCTGCTAGAATCTGTACGGATATCAGACCCCTCCCTAGAGGCCAGACTCCACAGCTCTCCTAGAACACCTCTGTGGCCAGAGACCTGGCCCAGACTGTGACAGGTGAGCATCTGTGTCCCTGGGAAACAGAGAGATGGACAGGTAGACATCTAGATCTGCAGAGAGACACAGACAGAAGGGTAGAGAGGCAGGAACGTAGGGAAGACAGCAGGGCCGAACCAGTTACACAGGATCAGCTGTATCCACTCCCTCTGCCATGAGGACACTTCTGCCCTGGATACTTCTTGGACACGCACAGCTTTCCCCTGCCCTGGGCATGCCCTCATTCTGAACTCAGGTCCTGGCCAAAATCCCGCCCACAGTGCCTGGAGGGTCAACTATCAATGTGCTGAGATTTTTCCCCGCAAATGCTTGTCAGAGAGGGCACTCAATGCATTGAAGTCCCTGACATTCCTGGGGATGGGATGAGAACCATAAAAAGGGTAGAGAAAGGAACACTGAAGGGGTGGGACACTTAGCAGTCCCTCCTTGCTACTGGCTGCGACCCACACACTAGATGCCATCCATCCTGGGACCACATTTAAGAAAAAGGGAGACGTGGAAGGGGAAAAGGGAACCCCTAAGGTGTGTGGAGAGGCCTGTGCCTGGGGGCAATGAGACAGCCTCACCCTCCACTGGAATGGGGGAGCGCTGTGCCTTCACACACATCATGTGGATGGCGGCTAAGTGTATACATGCACAGAATGGGCACCAGGAATGCTGTGCTCAGTGCCAGGGTGTCCCGTTTCTGAAGGAAGTTCTCATTCACTTTCATTATTTACCCTCCAGGGCAATAGATATGTAGGGGAAACATATAGCCTGGCACGTATGAAGCACTCAAGAAATGGAGGCAATTACCCACACACCTAAGGACTTCCAGTTCCAAAATTCCTTCTCCTTCTGGAGAACACACAACCTACCCATTTATAGTTGCAGGTCTCGAGTAGAAAATACATGTGAACATTCCCACCTCTCTCTTAACGCGAATCTCACCAGTTGTATCTACTTTTCACCTTGCTGAAAACATGAATAGTTGGGGGTGAGTAGCTCACAGTGTAATGGGCAAGCCATGACTTAATGGAAGCCAATAATAGTGGGGATAAAAATAAAGTGCCAGCTGCTCCATGCGATCTGCGAGGAGGTTCCTTGAATTCTGAGGCGGGAGCTGAGACTTTTCAGCTCTGTAGACTGAATGACAACATTAGAGTTGTTGACAACCGCAGCCCAAGAACTCTATGACAACCCAGGGAGAGGCACATGCCCAACCACTCATTGTGGCACATGCACAGGCAGGACGGGCTACCATAGTCTTCATGTCCTTCCCTATAGTGGACACTTAAAAACCACAAGGCCTAAGCTGCCTAAGGAGGATAAAACGTATCTGAAAATTCTCTGGGAGTGGAGCCCCTGATCCTCACTACTTACTGGAACTGCTAATTCATAAAATGCTTAGACACTGCTCAGCTAGACAAAGGATACATACTGGTAATTAATTGGAAATGTGACACATTCAGAAAAGTACTGATATTTTCAAGGAACAGATGATGCTCAGAAGCATCTTCCCCTTTTACCTGGCTCCATTCAAAGGCAGGTGTGTGATACAAAGACACATTTCTAAGACTGGAGGACCAAGATTTTAGGAAGGTAGGAGCGGGAATGAACTGCCTGCTCACTCTTCCAGTTTTGGTCCTCATGACTTCTGAACTGGGTCCTGCAGAACCTTATTGCTCAGTCTACTTCTGCCTTACCCTTACTGTGATCAGGAGATGCTCCTGTTACCCACACAATATCCAAATACGGATTTGTGTTCTTCAGATCACCTTGTATAAGGTAATCATAAACAGATCACCTTGTATAAGGATGTGTCAGATCACTTATCACCTTTCTTACTTTAACAATGGGAGAACTTAAGTCTGGGCCTGGAAACCCTAAACCTTGCCACAAACCCCCTCACCTCAAGGTCCCAGGTACAGAGCTCATATATTTCACCCTGTACATGGTAGGATGCACGTGGAAGAGACATGATACATTGATCATGATTTATTTCTTTTGAATAATAAAACATACACGTGGGAGTTTCTCCAAGAAAAACATTTTATTATAAGAACACAAGGACATTAAAAAGTCCAAGACCAAATCAGCAAACACATTTCTTAGGCAAAGAAACGAGAATTCGTCAGAAAAATTTAACAGGTGCTCTGTAAAATACATTCTCTGCCAAGAAAGATGGCATTAACAAGACATAGCAGACAATAAGTCATTGTGCCTGGCCGAGTGACAAAGTAAAAAGGGAAATGAATGTTTACACCTCTCTGTTGAGAAAAGAAACTTAAACTTTCCCTTTTCTTAGAGTAGTTCCCTTAGAAAAGTGGCAACTGTCAAATTCTCCATGTACCTCTCTAAAATGTCATAAACATTTTGAAAAATAAAATATGCCTCTGCCAATTTTACAATGAGGAATGGACAAGGACTTGACAGTAACATATTTGGACTGCATGAGAGCGAGGTACACACGGGACAACTTAAGCAGCTGAAGCCAGAAACTCATCAGGGTCTGACTGCAAAAGAGGCAAATGCACAGCACAGGCAGCACCCAAGGCTCTTTATAGTTACAGGAGAAAACCCTGGAATACAAAGGAGATGAGAGAATAGAGTGCGCCAGGAAGGATACAGAAGTACCAACAAAAGCAACAGCACATCCTGCCCTGAACTCCCTCCCACTCTTCCACTATGCAACAATATAAAAGAGTGAAACCCCACCTACCTCTGTGGCCATTTTTCACAAGCCTAGGCCAGTGCACAGAGGAGGTGACACAGCAAAGATGTCAACGACACCCAAACCCCCAATGACTGGGAAAGGGAAAATAAAGACCTTCCCCCATCACAAATGTATCAACATCGAAAGACACATATTTTCCCCATCACCTCCATCAAGGTACATTGTTGTCTTCGGTTCCCCAGCTATGCCGACCCACACGTGCTGCAAGGGAGGGGAAGGGGCTCAGGAGGCAGGTGCCTCCTTGAACGCTATCGCCCATCACGATATTCACCCCCAACTCCCATGTCCTCCAAACTCTCTATATTCTCCTCATGCACAGGAGACTCCTAACATTCCTTCTAGGACCCTGGAATACCCTGAAATAGGGAGACCACCGAGCCCTCCCCTCCTCACATTGCAACTCCCTCCTGTCCTTTAACAGCGTCAGCGGTTGTAGTACTACACAAGGTGCATAAATCCCTCACTGAGCTGTCTAGGACAGTCTTGAGGTTCAGGAAACTTCTCATGCCTATGTAAACACCCCTCTGAGAAGAGCAAAGTGACCTATGGGGTAGACCACGAAGTGGGGACAGTTTACATCAGTAGACGGGAAACTCGACAGCTTCAGCTGACAGGGATGTGCCCCTTTTGCATGACCCATAAGACAGGTTAACCTGCCATTTTGGACACCTAACATAACTCAGAAGGTTCCTGGACACCCAGGCTCACGGAGAGACATGCAAAAGGATCCCAATGTGCCCAGCTTCATATACTGGTCAGTGGTGGAGCCCATGTAAATTTTCCTTCCCACCAACATGCAGAGTATGATCAACGGAAGCGTGTAGGAAGCTAATAGAGAAATGCTTGGCCAAAACCAAATCTTCATTCACACTCTCTGAAATAGGAGTGCTCAGGATCCCTGGGCCACCCTTGCTCTGCATAGTGCAACCTCTTCTGTTCAGCACACTAGCATAGGAGGACACAGCCTGACCACTGGCCATCACCTGTGTCTCCACTGGATTCAAAATTCTACTTGCTACAGATACTGCCGGTGAAGCTGTCTCGCTCCTGTAGGAATTTACACAAGGCTTTGGAGCCACTGGAGTGGGAAGAAGGAAGGAGAGGTCAAGTCAATTGTGAGGCCCTACCAGCAACAGCAATTCACTTTCATAAGTGTCTGCTAGTGAACACAGCCCGGTATTAGCAAGAAAGACTCAGTGGTGAGGTCAACCAAAACAACAGGATCACCCAGAAACAACCACAGGTGCCTCTAAGAAGACTCCAAAAGATTACCCTACGAGGCTACAATATAATAGGGGAAGGGTCACACTTCCTGAAGCCATTTGACATAGGCTAAGGCAGGGAACAGCAGTCCACTTTCATCAGACTCTGCTGGTGAACACAGCTCACTATCAGCATAACAGACTCAATGGTGAGACCATACAAGAGAGAAATGTTCCCCGGAAACAAACACAGGTGCCTCTCAGAAGACTCCCCTGTATTAAGCAAGGATGATACCATAAAATAAAACGTTCCTCGAAGCCATTTGTCATAGGCTAAGGAAGTGCACCTAATGAGCCAGAAATTACTAAGCCTTCACCAATAGCGAAGTATAGAATTCTCATTGATAATGGACAGCCAAGTTCTGCCCCCTTAAGAAAGTCTCATCTTTCCCCAAGACCCATACTTTCCCAAGTCACACTCAGCAATACCCTCTGGTGCAGTGCCAGGCATGGGGAAGGGGGCAGGAGACACTCCCTTGAACACACAAAGCCTGTGAGAACATCTCCGCCAGAGTCCCTCAGCCTCCACCTCTCCCAGCAGCTCTGCCCAGGGCCACTGTTCCCAGCCCTTTCCCACCTAGACTCAATAGGCTCCCGATGAAGCAACCATATGCAATGATTCATTCCATCTTTCCTGATCAGAGAAGCCGCTACCCCTGTCTCACCCTCGAACCCCTATAATTCTTCCCATCAAAGAACAGATCATCAAAGTGGCTGGGGATCCAGCCATGAAATCTATAAGTTCAAGGTGTATTGCCCTGGCTTTTGGGGACCATTGCCATCAGCACGTATTTCTACTGCTACAAAAACACCCAGTGTGAACTCTGGATAGCCACATGGACCAGAATGGACAGGAGACAGAGATTGGAATAATTATTGCTTTTTCAAGCAACAAAAACATTCTTAAAAGGTCTCACAGCTTGTGATTAATACCACGGGATTCAGAACCATCTGAAGCTGGATCTTATTCCACCTCCTAAAGGATCCTGCCTTTGTTACCATGGCAAGGTTCTGTAATCATTAATGTACTCTGTAAAATGGGAATAACACCAGTACATTTCACTAATTGTTTTTAGAGGGTGAGGTCAGAACCCAACGAACTGAGAACATTGCTTGGTTCTAGTGACCTTTCCATCAGTGATAGCCCTGGCTTATTTCTTTTAGCATCATCACCACTACCATCAACATCATTGTCACAACCATCACCATCATTTCCAGTAGCCCAAGGTGCTTCTCAAAACGACCAGCGCTGTCCCAGTTAGATGACTGGACATGTCAAACAGGAAACCAGTCTTACAAGAAATACAATCAGTTGCAATGTTCTCAGTGCCTAATGCCTATACCTGTACCTGTGCATTATGTTCAAGCATAGACACTTAGGCACCAGGAAGACAAGAGTTGGTATTTAAGGTGGGGGATCCAGGCCTTCAATTGTCAGGGCTAACATTGTGCCTCTGAAGTAACAAACAGTATCAAAGGCTTTTTTCAAATTTTTCATTGCGAAACCAGAAATTTACTTCATAAACATCCATCACAAGGGTCAGAACCTACAAAATAGGTACTGTCAGGGAAAAGCCTCACTACAAATGATGGAAAATGGTCACAGTGAGTGTAAGTCTACAAATAGGGATTTCAGTGGATTAAATTTCATTATATTCTCCTGAAATCGCTCTGCTTTGTACATGACTACATAGCAACTGTATAATCTAAAAAGTCATTTCACAACCAGGTGAAAAGTGAGCACATCAGCCCTTATGTATGTTGTACCATTTCATCAAACAGTAGAAAAATCAATTGTCTCCCTCTACTTAAATGAGCCACAGAGTTTCATTCCAACGCCTTGCCTTGTACTGGACAATATAATCCACTCTCTCCCTAGCACTCATATAAGAAACATGCATGCAAAAGCACTTTAAGGCAAATTGGAGTGTCATGTGAAATACTGCACACCAAGAATTTACAGCACATTACCATTATGACTAGTGAGTAGATACTCAGTGACTACATACCAGAAAAAACTAAGTGACAAGGCTGGCCTGGGAATGAACTCCTGGGAAAGGTCCAAGGAACCAGGTCTCAACTTAAATTCTTTGGTGTTCCACCTTCTCTTTTATCAAAGGCTTGGATCCGTGGGACTGCCATGAATTTCGGAGACGCCCTTTTGGCATCCCCTACCTTGAGAATGCTGTTTCCATGGTATTACTTAGTGTACCTATCCACCAAGGCACCCATTTCGGTCTTCCCCCAAGGCTTCCCCACTCAGAAAAAACAAGAAGACCAAAGATGGCGCTGACACTGCAGAGGCAGAGGGCACAACATGTGCATGTGCGACTGGCAGGAAGCATCACAGTTACCTCAAGTTTCACAAGGGCTTTTGACTAAGAAATAAGCCATCCTTGGTCATCATCACAATATGTCGTTAACAAACATGGGTTGGGGTAACGTTTTTCCATGGATCTCAGGCCTCAATTTTACATTGGGTGGAAAATTAAAAAAATGACTCTCATCTTCCAAGGATTAAAAGTACGTTACCCAATGACAGGGACAAGTAAAAAAGGTATGAATGATAACGTACTGAATAAAAGGTAGACACTTTAGGGTCTCTTCCCAAAGAAATGTGGAATTTGACCTAAGGTGAGTGGACTTCAGGTTCTGTGATGCCTCCTTCTCTATGAAACGTGTGCCAATAGAAAACTACAGGACCCACAAGGACCCATTGAGACTAAAGGTTCAAAGTCAACATAAGAACATCTTAGGATAGTGCATACTTCCAATTAGCACGTTAATTCCCTCTGTCACAATCTCAAATTTCTTCAACCCCATTTCACTGAATAAATGACCACACACAAAAGAAATGACTTTACATAGGCCAAGAAAGACCAAAGACCTCTCTGGCACTGCCAGGTAGCAGGCCTCCTCCAGCCGGCACCACTGACAAATGGCAAAGAGTCCTGATGAGTAGTGAGGCCTGAGCCCTGGCAGCCTCCATGAGCAATGTCTCAGTTGGCCAGAACAGAAAGTTGCTCAGCAGAAGGAAAAGCCTGAAGTCCTGGGTTGCCTCTTGCTTCACAGCACAGTTGATGAGGTCGGGTTTCCAGAGACATTCCCCCGACACCCCTGAGGAAGCTTGCTGGCCCTGGGAAAGAAAACAAACATTTAAATGTTATTGTAGCAAAATCTAAAGATCTTGTACAGGGGTAGGGGAGCAGTGGTAGGGAGTGGGTTAAACCGAGCACCCTGATGTTCTTCTCCAACATGTGGAGTCAGGAAATGGGATACTAGTTCCTTGGGCACCTCTTTTGGACTCAGATAGTGGAGACTGTGAATGAGACATGATGTGTGCTCCCAGTAACATCTGCAAAGCAAAGAAATGGCCAGGAAGCAAGAAAGGGTGAAGATTTGAAGGTGTACAGACTTATGCATTACTTTGATTGTTACCGTCTGTCTCCAAGTCTCCTCCTAAATAAATGCCCTCCCCTCCATGGTGGAGGCAGACTGACAGACTACCATTCTCCACCAGCCACTTGGCCCACAGGTCCCAAGCCTCCCCTTTTGCATAGATAAACATGGCTTTTTATTACCTTCAGATCCATTTTTGAAGCAGAAGTTAAAAGGCATCTGAGCAGCATCCCACATTCCCTCCATTCCTGGAGTTGACTTTTGACCATCTACTCGAGAACATCCTGCTATTGCCTGTTAGTGCAAAACATTCCAAATAGGATCAAAACATCAAAACTTTGAAGATAAAATGCCAAGATCTGGTTTTTTGAAACCATAGCATTCAAATAAATTCAAGCTGGCTGTAATGGGACACAGACAGTGAGCAAAGGAACACCACTAATGCCTGGAAAAAGACATTAGTCTCTAGCAAGGTCTCAATCATGAAGTTAATAAGCAGCACCGATGGACAGACCTTAACACTGATGGCAGTTCCTAGCTTGGAGACCCAGGACAGCAGTGTCAACACCTTCCTAAATGATGGTACAGGTGAGACCAGATGGGTGATGCCCTCTGCCTAACACCTGTCACCTCACACTAGATAAAGTTGTTCTTACCTGGCTGGATGCTCTGGACAGTTATTTCCAGTTCCACACTAGTCATGGTACAGGCTCCCATGCTGCCCAGTCGCAGACTTTTCCACCACAGGTCCTGAAGGAGATGGCAATTGTACAGATCTGCAAGACTAGCACCACTGGGGACACACACATGGCAACTCATAATGCAGGTAGGGGGCTGGAGCACGTGTCCTATTACTCTTATGAGGTAGAGCTGCTGAAAATACCGAGTGGGGACTGAGTACACAATTATTCAGCCCATGCCAGGAAGGCCAAATTCATGAAAGGCTATGTAACACAGAGATTGCAGGAACTGTGCCATAAGACCAGGTAATGGTGCTTTTCAGAGGCTCCACTGCTCCCTTCAAAGGGAACCACAGGTCATGGTGGAATCAGTCAATAGGAGTAGCCCATTCCACCAAATTCTTGTCACCCCCAGGCTAGGACTTCAACATTAATATCTTGTTAACTTGTGGGCATATAAAAAAAATACATGAATCATTTTTTTTTTCTATGGAAGAACACCTGGAATGGGACAAACGCTACATTTGAAAAAAAACAGTATATTAAATACACCATTGTGCTTCAAAAACAAAACTGTGTAACGTGATCTGCAATTGTCATTCACTCCCACATAAGTGAAAGCACTCAATCTGAGACTTTCTTCACTTTTTATAAATGGGAGCTTCTCCATTGCATTCAAGGAAATTGATGCAAAAGCCGCGGGACAGAATTGGATTAAATAACGTGATATTGAGCACACAATTCATGTGGGAAATGAAATTCCCAACAATGTGCAGAGGAGACAGGCGACCAGTACTTCCGGGTATTCACTGCCATAAAACAAGTGGCAGCTTAGGCAATGTGTGCGGTAGGAAGTCGAGAATGCCACAAAGCTTTCTTCATTTGGGTACATCTATGAAGTAAGATAACAGAAAGACTAAAACCTCAAGCAATCCAGTGATATTAAAACAATTTGATGGTAAAATCAAGTGAAAGTTCAGGTTGCCGGCAACGTGAGGCCGGAACTGTCATAAAGCATGAAGCACAAACCCAATGAAACCATTATTTTCCTTACTTGTGCATTTAAAAGTATGAAAACTGTTTACCCAAACTTAGGAATAGGGGCCTGAGCACCTTTAATTGAATACAATGATATGAAACACCCACTTCTCTAAAATAAAACTCCACCCTAGGAAAACGGATGGTTAAGAGCATTCACTGTTGTAAAATATCAAGCACACGGCCCCTTAATGACGTTCTGCATTTACCAATCCACCCTTTCCCACAACATTTTCTTTAAAGTTCATTTATGGATCCGCTGAGAGAGGGTACAAGAAAAGAAACATAAAGGACATTTATGGAGAGAGAACAACACTAGAATTTTTTTAATTATATCACAGAAGAAATTATGATAGAAAAGAAAAGGGATCAATCAATCGGACAGTAATTTACTCTCTATAAACACAAAACCTTCTAAAGCCCCTTATGAAGAGCCCTGGGACAAAAAGTTAATTGAATGCGACGCCACAAGGAACAGGTAAACTTAAATGCCAAACCGGGCCCAATTTCTCTAAAATAAAGTGGCTGATGACCAGGCATGTCACGTGATTTAAAATGTCACCTGCTAAGCCAGATGAATCACTTCAGAATATGCACATCCAAAATATCTTCATTTGAGAAATATTTATGAAACAAAGCCAAAAGAAATTTAAGTAAATTCAAATAATTGAAATGTCATGAAAAAACCCAAGTCAGTATACCAGAAACTAAAACCATAAACAGGATCCCTGGGGGCTTCATTCCCTTCAGGGACATAAAGGTATAAGCTCTTGACAACCCGACTGCTATTTTCCATGTCCTTAAAGTGTCAATACCGCCAAACATTTTAAGGGGTGCTTTTGGCTGAATACAGTGATATTCAATGGACAAGTGCATTATACAAAAGCACAAAACACAGTTCAAGGACCACGGCCAGGCCATTCACAGGGGTTAGTGAACAAACTGGAACTCCATTACCCCATTTCACGTAGAAATATTCAAAACGCTTTTTTTTTTGTGAACACAACATATGAAGAAGACCCATTCTGAACTTGAACCAGAACACATTACATTAAACATATAATCATGTTAAATGAGAGACTCAACTGGCCACAAAGACAGCTAAATGCGGTCGGCTGTCAGAACCCCACCTCAGGAGGTAACTTCCCTCCTGTCACCTCTAAAGGAACAGAAATATGAAAACCGAATGGACAAAGGGGGCAAAATAAACTTTAAACAAATAAGTAGTGGTACTATCTACCCAAGAGCGTAAAAAATAAAGGAAAACTCAGGTGCCCAACGACCAGCGACCAACGTTCGGGGATGGACCGACAGAGGCTCGTCCATCACATCAGCGTTTCCTCATTTTTAACCTCAAAACGCCACAAAACCTTAGGATCGAGAAGAAGGAGGGGTGTCCATGACCAACATTTAAACAAACAAAATGATCGGAAAGACTCATCACGTTGTTCCATCAAGCACAACACTGGGCCCGACGTGACTAGGGAGCTTCCCTGCCAACAATCCATTAGCCCATCGCACACATCCCTTAAAGATGTCACAACACATCATAAACCCGATTCCATCAGGATCACCACAAAACTCAGTAACTGAGAAATAAAACCAAGTAAACTTACATTTTGTGATCCCGGAAGGTGGGTGCCGCCATATTCCCACATATCCTCGGGAAACTGTCCACGGAAGCCGCACAGTACAATCCAGACTTTAACGGTAGCTACCTGGTCACGTGGTACGGATGCCTGGACATCCAGTCTAAGGCCCCGCCTACAAACAACGTCATTGGAGGGTCTGAAGTGATTGACAAGGAACCCGACCTTGAGCTCCAGGTTTGCAAGGGAAACCTCAACCAACACCTAAAGGCCCAGCTAAATAACTAAGGCCTTTCTGATACTGTAGCTTTTATTACTGTGCTCATCTCTCCATATCCAGGTGTACTACGCAGGCCTCTGTACATACCATATCCCCTGTTTCCTGGCATTTCTGATTTTGGAAATATGGCTCACCCAGTTTGTCTAGGCCCACCTCAATTGCTCTTTCCTCCAGGAAGCCTTCCATGCTTTTACTCCTTCCCCTGCCAGGTAGAAGGGACTTGTTCTTTGCTTTTAAGTGGGCACCTTGAGAAATGTAGATGGTGGGAGGAAGAAGAATTATATGGTCCTTGGGATCTGAAAGCAGTGGGCTGAGCAAGATGTCAGGGACCCAAGTTTTGTCTTTGCAATTTTATCAATGCAGTTGAGGTTTCCATAATTGTGCTATGGCCAGGGGAAGCCATCCACAAGGTAAAGCATAGCAGCCTTCCAGGATTAATCATAACACTGAACGGAAACAACTCTCCTGCATTGCATGCCTTTCGTTGTCTTTCTCTCTCTCAATATTTTGTCCCACCCTTCTAGCTTCAGGCATAAGCTGTCTCTTCTCTGACGACATGACTGATTTCATGTTTCCATGCACAAACACTAGAAGACTGATTTGTTCTGTTGTAGGATGAATGATAAAGAGGTTTCAGATCTCATTTGAAAGGTCACTGGCTTCATGGGTACTGGAGGTAGGACTGGACCCTGCCCCATTTCAAGAGGCCATCTGCTGAGCTGCTCTCAATATGCGAGTGAGTATAAACAGAAATGTCCAACTCTCACCAAGAGTTGATTAAATTTCAATTTTGAATTCATGTGTGCCCAAGGTGGAAGTTGAAACGCATAGTCACTGGGTCATGGTAGTTGGACCTTGAGTGGCTTGGGCGTCACCACCGGGAATGGCACTCTAAGGACATGACCGTCCCATCTGCAGAAAAGATTATTTTGAGTGGGAAAGGTGAAGCTGCACTGCCTGCTTATGCAATAATTCATGATGTTGCCCTACCCAGCCTGGACTCTCACAACCAACACTAGCTGGGAAAGATGGACTCATTGTCCTCCAAGTACAAGTCTGAAGGAACAGCAGAATCAGATTGGTTAAAATCCCTTCCCAAGTATGCTTTAGGAAGCTGAGACAATACACACAGATACTCGATTGTTGCGTATTGCCACGTACATGAAGGGAATGATTCAGCTGTCTGTCTCTGGTATCTTAGCTTCCTAAACCATTGTTTGGAAGTGACTAGAGGCTGGTGGAGAGGGAGGAATGAGGAGAGATGTTGTTCGAAGGCTACAAAATTCCAGTGTGGCTGAGAGAATTTGTTTTTGAGATCTTCTGCACAAAAAAGTAGTATGTGAAGGAAAGGATATTTCAATTTACTTGAATTAATCATTCTACAACATGTAATACATCAAATCATCACATTTTGCCACATCAATATATATAATTATTAAATATGATTTTTTTTGTTTTAAAAAAAGGAGAGAACTATTTTCCCTTGAAGGTAAGTTATCTTCTACAGTTTCGCTGCTCCCTTAGAAGCTCAGAGAATGCTTATTAGTGAGATTTTCCAGACATGGGGGTTGGGGATAAGACTCTGGCAAAGATTCAGAGGGGAAGGGAGTTGTTCTACACTTTGTCCAGCCATCAGTGAAGGGATGAATCTGGGAACTTAGCAGCATGGGATCGAAGAGAAGGAAGAACGAGGCTGTTGTTGTGAATCCCACGCCCAGGAATTCCCACCTCATTGCTCAGCTGTTGCTGAGGCTTTTCCCTCTGGCTGCACTCTGCAGCTGGAAACATGGCTGGACTCTCTTGATGCCAGGACACTGCCCAGGTCCTATCTCTCAGTGCTCTTGTGTCTCCACAGTCTAAGCTCACAGGTCACTCTGCTCCCATCCATATTTCATCTCATGGCCATAGGCTGTCCTCAAAAAATTATCCAAGACTTCTTATCCACCTTGCAACATAGAGAGTAGTTAAGTGTATAGGTTACAGGTAGGCTGCTTGTATTCATGTCACAGCTCTTCCTCATAGCACCTATGTAACTTTCATGGTTGTTTTGCTTCTCTGTTTCCTTGTCAGTAAAATGATGGTACAGTCTCTCAGTTGGTTCATCCTGTTTTAAAAGAGTATCTTACACTGTGTAATTTAGAAAAGACAGGAGTTTATCGCTCACAGTTCTGGAGGCTGGGAAGTCCAAGAGAAAGGCACCAGCAGGTTTGGTGTCTCACGAGGGCCTCTTCCTTCTTCATGTCAGCCTTTGTGTGTCCTCACATATTGTAAGGGGAAAGGAGGCTCCCACAAGCCTCTTTCATACGGGAGGCCACTAGTCCCGTTCATGAGGGCAGAGCCTTATCACCTAATCACCTCCCAAAGGTGCTACCTCTTAATACCTTCAGCCTGGGGACTAACTTGCATCATAAAAATTGTAGGGGTACACCAACATTGGAATCACCACAGAGACCAATGAGGATGATGTTATTGGACTGCCATGGCATCAGCAACCGTATGAAATCCTGGAAGATATTAAACTCTCCTGTAAAGTTAGCTATGATCGTTTTTCTAACATTTTGGTGCATGTCTCTGGTCAAATATCATCTCCTTCCTTGAGCTGTTCTGTGCCCATTCCAGTCCGCATTAGTCTCCTTTCTCTAATTCCTGTTAGCCTTAACATTCGTAACACACAACCCACCTCCTACAACACATTGTCCACTTTGCCAATAGGTTGCATATCAACTTTGTCACTTTCATCTGTGTTTAATATCTCTGTGTGAATCAACATGTTAAATCTGATTCTAATTCTTAATGTGTGCATCTCATCTCCTAAGTTTACTACCAGTTTCCCTCTGGGCCACTCTTATGGTTGGGATATTTGTCTGCTCCAATACTCACGTTGGAATTTTGCCCCGAAAGTTGCAGTAATGAGGGAATATTTACGTTCTGTTGGATCATAAGGCCCAGCCCTCATGAGTGGGTGGATCCTCTGATGAAAGGGGAACTGGTGCTTCATATAAAGTAAAAGAGAGCCTGCACTAGCACATAACATGCTCAGGCCCCTGAATGTGTTGTACTCTGTGCCGCGTTAGGAATCTGCTGAGAGTACTGAACAGGAAAGAACTCTTAGCAGATGTAGCCCCTTAACCTTGGCCTTCACCGTCTCCACAACTGCAAGAAAGAAAATTCTTTTCTTTCTATATTACCCAGTTTCAGGGGATCTGTTATCAGCAACAGAATACAGACTCATACAAGCACCTCACCAGCTTATTCCTTTCTGATATAATTTAGCTCAATGCAGAGCAGTTTTCTCTGGCGATTCCATACATACATAAGCAGGCACTGAAATAGTAGCTTTCATTGGGACATCACATGACATATCTTCCCCTGAGGAATTCACATGGAACCTGTTCACTCATTGGTTTAGCCAGATTAGACAGAATGTGGGTGGGCTATTGTGGCACAGTTAGTCCTCCTGTTCCCAAGCTAATAGAGTGTGTGGAGTGGCTTACTTCTCCCTCCCCTATATTTCTTGCAGCCAATGAGCTCCCAAGTTGCTGGAGAGTTCTTCTACACTCACAAGCCCAAAAGCTGCTGCCACTGGTGAACTGGGAGCTTTATGAGGGTGAAGGACCAAGCGTCTGGTGCCTTCGGGTCACTTCCCCTCAACACAGAACTAAGCCGAGACAGCAGGCGCCATATTGCTTTTGCACTCCCGATACACCTTACTCCTTCCCTGGGGGCCTCAGCTCCTCAGTTTTTATGTCACTTGTTCTCACATAAAAATTTCCCAACTCCAGTCCAGTTTGTGGGAGCCACAGGTGACCTGCGCGACCCCATAATCTGGACATTCTTCGTGGGCTGCCTTCTGGAGAGAGGAACAGAGATGACCAAAGTGCTAGCTTTCTTCTACTCAGACTCTTTTCCTCCCCTTCCACTGCCCCAGTGGAGGCTGCTGAGAGACAAGTGAACCAGGGCTCACTGGAACTGTTTCTCCTCTCTGTTGGTGCAAACACCACACCAGGCCTTCCACAAAGAGTGGGGCTCCAACATTCCCAGGCTCCCCTTTCGATCCCCTACTGTTGCGGCCCAACCAGGTTCATTGCCTGCTCCCCAAGAAGAAGCCAATATACTGAGTCGGCAGGATTTATGGCAGAAAAAGAGACTTTATTCTAGATAGCACTAAGTGGGGAGATGGGAGAAATCTCAAATCCTTCTCCCCAAGGTTTCGGGAGACAGAGTTTTTAACAAAAGTTTGGCAGGAAGGGGATTAGGCAATTAGGTTCGTTAATTGAGGCAAAATCATAGGGATGTAGAAATCATCTTGTGTCGTTTCAGCCCCTGGAGTTACAATTCTAGTTGAGTCAGTTTCTTGGTATGGGCTGCCGGTCCAAGTGGATCAGTGAATCAACTGGAATGCGGGGCTGGGTGATATCTTAAAAAGTACCTTTAGCTGTCGAAAAGGTGATGTTATCTATGGAGGAAGTTATGAATCTTTATGATCACCACCTGCATGGCTCCAGAGTGGCAATTATAGAGGAGCAAACAGAAGGACAGCAACTTATTTTTATCATTATTTTTAGGGAGGCCTTTACCACAGGTCTTGGCTTGTACCCCATGTTGACGGGTGGTTTCATATGTGCAGCTACTGAGAGAGACAACAGAGCCACCATGCCGAGGCGTCCGCACGGAATGGGGCTCAGAACTTCCCCCTAGAGGTCCTGCAGCAGACTGAGGGGTGCTCAGAGTGTGAGCTCCTGCCCGCTGGCCCTCCTTGGTGCCAGTTGCCCAGCAACTCCATCACTGTGGTGAATGTCCCAAGTCATGTGTAGACAGGGCTGAGAGGGAGGAAAGAATCGACATGGTGGTTTCCCCAGGCCCTGCTCTCCCTGAACTGCGCCATGGAACTCACATCCTACCAGAGGCAGCCCTGTCCATTTTGGCCCATGAGACGCCATCTGCTCCGCCTTGTGGCTGG
>VSMD01127572.1:0-37714 GCA_008750895.1 Mirza zaza
GTTTTTTTTTTTTTTTTTTTTCTTGAGACAGAGTCTCGCTTTGTTGCCCAGGCTAGAGTGAGTGCCGTGGCATCAGCCTAGCTCACAGCAACCTCAAACTCCTGGAACTCCTCAAACTCAAGCAATCCTCCTGGCTCAGCCTCCCAAGTAGCTGGGACTACAGGCATGTGCCACCATGCCCAGCTAATTTTTTCTATATATATTAGTTGGCCAATTAATTTCTTTCTATTTATAGTAGAGATGGGGTCTCGCTCTTGCTCAGGCTGGTTTCCAACTCCTGACCTCGAGCAATCCGCCCGTCTCAGCCTCCCAGAGTGCTAGGATTACAGGCGTGAGCCACCGTGCCCGGCCTCCACTTAGGTGTTGATCAGTTAATACCAATTTGCTGGTGAGTACATGTGGTGCTAATTATTCCATTCTTAATAGATTTGATGAAAATTCTAAGACTCCCTTTTGTGCCTCATGCATTTGATAAGATTTTTCTAGTTATTCCCAAATGCTGTGAGGTTTTTGTAAATATCTCTGTGTTAAAATATCCAAAGGGGCAAATAGGCTCTCTGCCTAGAGTGGTGAGCTCTGTGATGGTCAAGCTTTCACAGACGTGGTGAGCATCGGCAGGGCTGGCCTGTGCTGACCCTTGGGGAAGGGGCCTTGGCCTTCTTGGCGAGTCATTCGTCCTCTGAAGGAAAAAAAATGGGTGCCAGGTGGCCCAGGAGGGTTGTGGGAGAGAAGCCAGCGTGGAGGAGGACATTGGGAATCGTGCTGGGCTGCTTCGAGTTGTGGTATAAGGCTGACTGCACAGGGCAGCAAGGAGGCTTCTGGTACCGACAGTCCCACTGTCCCCAAAAGTCTCTCCTGTCAGTGAAGTGACTGCTTTAGTGGCACCAGCAACATAACATGCACGCATACACTCCATCATTCATCCTTCAACACGTTTTTTTTTTTGTTTTTTTTTTNTTTGTTTTTTTTTTGAGACAGAGTCTCACTTTGTTGCCCAGGCTAGAGTGAGTGCCGTGGCGTCAGCCTAGCTCACAGCAACCTCAAACTCCTGGGCTCAAGCAATCCTTCTGCCTCAGTCTCCTGAGTAGCTGCAACTACAGGCATGTGCCACCATGCCCGGCTAATTTTTTCTATATATATTAGCTGGCCAATTAATTTCTTTCTATTTATAGTAGAGATGGGGTCTCGCTGTTGCTCAGGCTGGTTTCGAACTCTTGACCTTGAGCAATCCGCCCACCTCAGCCTCCCAGAGGGCTAGGATTACAGGCTGAGCCACCGCGCCCGGCCCTTCAACACATTTATTGAACACCTGTATACCAGGCTCTGGGGGAAGAAAAATCAGCCCTGGCCCTGGTCCCTGAAAGATTCGGGGTCTCGAGGCTGAGGTAGAAAGGGAAGGATAGATAGTGTTCCTGAGGGGGAACTGCCAGTGGGAGGGGAAGATGGGGTGCAGGAAGGGACGGGCAGAGGAGGGGGTGCTCAGCGGGGCCTTTCGCAGGGTGGCTGGACTGTTCACTTCACAGGGGCCATCGGTGGGGGTCGCAGAGCACCGGATACTAAGGTCACATGGAGTGGAAGCAGAGGTCCCCTCCATAGGGAGAAGTCAGGCCATGGAGAAAACCTGCTTCAGCCCAAGAAAACAGTGGCAATGGCCTCTTAGAAACTGTTTCTGCTCACCAGCACTTGTAAAAGTCAGGGGGCCTACCTAACAGAGGTGTCCTGTTGTTTCTTACAGGGAGAGGTTGTGGAATACGTGGATGACCTCTTGGAAGTGGCGGAGACCAGCTAGTCCACAGCAACCAAAGACACTTCCTCTTGATGTTCAGGAAACACAGATTCTCTGTCCTCCTTTTCCCAACAGCCCAGGTTGTTGATACCTCAAAGCCTTCCCTTTACTATATAAAACACAAAAGGGAAGTCCCCATCTCTTTCACTACATGTAACCAGGGGTGAGCATGCCTTCTCCGTGCTCATACCTGTCTTCTACCTGTTCACACTTACGTTCTCTGTGTTCACACTTGTCTTCCCATGTTCACACCTGTCTTCTGCCTGTTCGCACCTATGTTCTCCATGTTCACACTTGTCTTCCCATGTTCATACCTGTCTTCCCATGTTCACACCTGTCTTCCTCCTGTTCATACCTGTGTTCTCCATGTTCACACCTGTCTTCCCATGTTCACACCTGTCTTCCCATGTTCACACCTGTCTTCCTCCTGTTCATACTTGTGTTCTCCATATTCACACCTGTCTTCCCCCTGTTCACACCTGCCTTCCTCACATTCATACCTGCCTTTCTCACTATCTGTTTCAAGGACAGTCTTCCATGGTTTGTTTTTTTCTCAGAAAATCAGTATTATTTTTTAAATAAGAAAAACTTTTCTAAAAGATAATAATTGTGAAAACCTACTTTGGACTCTCTGCTCTTACAGATTTTGGTCTCCTTGCTCCCCATCTAGGAAAGATGGTGGAAGACAAAGGCTGTACTTCTCCAAACTTCATGATGCTCTTCACCTGGTCTGAACTGTACCAATTCTGGCACCCATTGCAAAACAAGTTGGGTAGCTGGTGTAGAGTATGGAAATGTGGCTTTTGCCCAACACTTTGGCATCTCCAAAATCTTACAATGGTTGGCCGATCCTGTTTGAGGACAATGCTCAGTTGTAAGTCTCAGTGTTGGAAATGGAAGGAGGACAGAGGCTGTCTAGTTTCGTGCATTCTTTTAGTAGGTATGTACTGAGTACCTACTATGTGCTAGGCATTGACCTGGGCGCTAGAGATATTTCACAGAATAGCACAAAAAAGCATTCCTGCTTTCACAGAGCTTACATTCTACAGACAACCAATTTAACAGGAATATGGCCAGGCGCGGTGGCTCACGCCTGTAATCCTAGCACTCTGGGAGGCCGAGGCGGGCGGATAGCTGGAAGTCAGGAGTTCGAAACCAGCCTGAGCAAGAGCGAGACCCCGTCTCTACTACAAATAGAAATTAATTGGCCAACTAATATATATATAGAAAAAATTAGCTGGGCATGGTGGCACATGCCTGTAGTCCCAGCTACTCGGGAGGCTGAGGCAGGAGGATTGCTTGAGCCCAGGAGATTGAGGTTGCTGTGAGCTAGGCTGACACCACGGCACTCACTCTAGCCTGGGCAACAAAGTGAGACTCTGTCTCAAAAAAAAAAAAGGAATAAATATATACAAGGTATCAGATGGTGATAATTGCTAGGAGGAAAAATAAAGCAAGGAAGGGGGGTAAGGAATCCTGGAGAGGAGGCTGCAGCTCTAAACAGGTGTTCGGGGAAGGCCTCACTGGGACGGTGGCATTAGAACAGAGATCTAAGGGAAGCAGTTCTCAGGAGCGGGAGATGTCGTCCCCTGAAGTTGAGATCCTGCTAACTGTGGTCAGCGGCGTGGCCAGGCAGAGGAGTGGGCACGGGGAGAGTGGAAGGAGAGAAGGCTGCAGAGGGGTGAGTGTGGGGGTGGGGAAGAGGACAGATGGCAGAGGACCTTGACTTGGCTTCTGCTGGGTGAGGTGGGAATCTCAGGAGGGTTGGCGCAGAGGAGCGCTTTGTTGACCGATTTATATTTCGCAGGGGCCACTCTAGAGGCCGTATTTTGAAAAGCCTGAGAATGAGCATGGGTGGAAGAGAGCAGGGAGACTCGTTAGTCTCCCTGCAAGGCCACAGCAAGATTCCAGGCTCGGACCTGGGCCACGGCGGCAGCGGCAGCAGTGAGAAGCAGTCAAATTCTAGATTTATTTTGAACGTGGAGCCAATGGGATTTGCTGACGGGTTGGATGTGGAGTGTGAGCGAAGGAGATGAGTTCATGATGACATCAAGGCTCTTGGCCAGCAGAACGGGAAGGGTGGAATTACCATTTACTGAAATGGGGAAGCCGGGACGGGTGGGTGAGTAAGGAAGGTGGCGCAAAGCAGGCTGTCTGCGGGTTGGGACGGGACGTTTTCAGGCTGCAAATGAAAGTGGAGAGTTTTCCCAGGGCCCCGTCCCCAGCACAAGCTGGGGCAGGGATCTGTCTGAGTGCATTCGGTGTGTTGAGAGGGTGCTCTCAGGCCTGACCATGAAAGCCTCTACCAGGCAGTTATTGGCTGTGGGAAGTCCCCTGGAGGTGGGGACCTTTGAAGGCCAGTGGATGAGTTGAGGGCAGTTCGCTGGGAGAGGGGACATGGGCAATTGGCAGCCAACCTGCAGGGCAGTGGGGATGGCGAGTCCTGGGGGACTCTGCTGGCCGCCGGCGTGCCGACGGCATTTAAAGCTGTGAGGCCGAGCCGGGGTCCCTGCATGGTGTGGGTGTATTGAGAAACCGCTGAAAAGAGCCAAGGACAAAGTCCTGGGGCTCTCTGGGAAATGCAAAATCAGCCAAAGAGGCGGAAAAGTCAGAGGGAACCAGGAGAGTGAGGTGGTCTAGAAGCTGAGCTTTCGTTATTCAACCCTCCTCCAAATAATCCCTCCTCCAAATAAACCACATGTCTAGTTGGGACGCTCCAGCAGTGAAGACTGGCGTGGCATTTGGGAGAAAGGACATTTCCCACAATGGCCTGGAAAGGAGTAAAAGGAGATAGTATTTTGGGTCTTCGTGTACTGGTGATTAATTGGGGGTAGAAAACGGACACATTTGTGCTTTTCCGGGCTCCCCTTCCCCCTAGGACACTATTCCCACCTCTGGGGACTCCGGCACATCCTTCTACTTCTCCTTCCTCCCTGGCCTGCTTCCCTCGTCCCCTTACCCCTCCCGAGAGCACCTTCTCTGTCACCTGCACAGGCATCCCCATGCCGGGTTCTCCTTGGAGGGTACCCAGCCCGGGACGATAGCCTGCCACTTCTGTCTGCAGCTGCAGTTGCCCAGGTCTGCAGAGCCTCTCCCCCCAGGAGGCTGTTTGGCCAAAGGGGTCAGCATTATTATGGATGGACACACTTCTGTCCGAGGCAGCCTCCCAATCAGGACCCTCCGCCCAGTGATGCATCGGATGGTAGGTGGCTCCCTGCCCTGAGAGACGGCCTTTGCCCTGGAATGCGGGGTCCTCCTTTCTGTCCTCACCTCACCCTCTACTCCACTGGAGAAACTGCCTTTTGAACTCAGTGGGGAGAAGGTCACAAGGCAGGACTGTGAAGTAGTGAGGACCCAGAGGGATGCCCTGCTCTGACATTCCTGGGTCTGTAGACAGTGTAGCCGGCAGCTGTTTAACTCCCCACGTGGCTCCTGGCTGCAGCTGCCCTTCCCAGCTGTATGGGAAAGCGAAAGGAGACATCCACAGGGCCCCAGGCTGGGCTGGGTGTTCCACTCACTGTACCTCTGTGTGCCCCGCAGAGCTGCCGTTGGGTCTTCTTCCTCTGAGCCCGTGGTGAACTCTTTGTAGACGATGTTCGACCTAGGGGTTGAATTCGCTTTGGTGGGGGAGGGAGGATCCTCCTTCCTTCTCTGAAGTTGGCCTCCTTTCGCTGGGGATTGAAAAGCCTCGCCACCCCCATCTGAGCAATGTCACCTAAGCAGAAGACCCTGGTACCGTCAATATTGTCAGCACTTTGCTTTGATTGAAGGCTGTCTCGAGGACTGACTAAATTTTTTATTTCAAAAGAAACCGGCCGGGCATGGTGGCTCACGCCTGTAATCCTAGCACTCTGGGAGGCCGAGGCGGGAGGATCGTTCAAGGTCAGGAGTTTGAGACCAGCCTGAGCAAGAGCGAGACTCCCCTCTCTACTAAAAATAGAAAGAAATTAGCTGGACAACTAAAAATATATACAAAAAATTAGCCGGGCATGGTGGTGCATGCCTATAGTCCCAGCTACCCGGGAGGCTGAGGCAGGAGGATCGCTTGAGCCCAGGAGTTTGAGGTTGCTGTGAGCGAGGCTGATGCCACGGCAGTCTAGCCCGGGCGACAGAGTGAGACTCTGTCTCAAAATAAATAACACAAAAGAAACCAAACCAACCTTAAAAAGAAAAAAAGTCTGGTTTGACCAAACCTATCATAAACCCCAGGTGTGCAGGCTGCACTCAACAACCTCAACCCAACACCTCCCTCCAAGCGTGTTTCTTGGAAGGGCCTAGAAGATTCCTGGATTGAGACCCCAGAGGTGTAGCCTGAGCCTGGCCTGTCTTTTGAAAAAGCAAACAGATTTGTAAGCTTCGTGGGAGTTTCCAGGGCCACTGTAAGATGTCTCCCTTGTCCTTTGACACACTGCGTGAAGCCCAGCGGTCACTGTTTGGTTTCTTAGGCTGGTCCGGGGACGCTGCCTGCCATGGTGGGGCATCTGTCCAGCCCCAGCCCCACTCAGGAAACCCAGGCAGGAGGCAGCCACTGGGAAGGGTCTGAAACCAGCCCCTTTGGCCACTGCTAATGTTCACAAGTGTGGAGAGGGGGGACGAGCTGAAGGAGGTACGTGTGTGCACATGAATTTAAAAGTGACTAACTGATTGAAGTGTCATACATATTCACCATGCTAGTAGCCTTCTGATTTTTGAGACTTTCTAATTACTGCCACTAACTTGTTGTGCTCACCTCTGGAAGCCAGAAAGAGACCCGCTGCGAACGTTGACCACAAAGACCGCCTTAGGAAGGAAACGTGTGCTTTTAGCAGTTCTTATTAAGGGGAATTTTAAGAGCACAAAATTTTTTACTGAACCCAACTCAGTGGCAAACAGAAAATGATTTGTTAGATTGTCAATGGGAAAGGGTTTATTATGACTGCTGGTGGCATAAACAGTGGCCGGTTTCTGCCAGCATTTATGGAAATAACGTTTTTAAGTTTTAAATGTGAGCTGCAAACCGAAGCTACTTCAGTTTAAAAAAAAAAAAAAAAAAACTCAATACTTAAACTGTGGGGGAAAGGTGGATTGGTGCCAGAGAAAACATTCTCATTTAATAGTGTTTGAACATGGAACTGCAACGCCGTTCGTAGCGAGGCACTGAGAAAAACCCACAACTAATCCTTCATCGCAGCTGTCTGAACTCTTGATCATCTGCCATCCCCTCAAACAGCGACTTCTTTTTTCTGGTGACTCCAGGCTTGAATGACCTAGTGTGGAGAGTTTAAACTATGTACAAGGGAGGAAAGAAAAAAAAAAAGGAAAGGAACCTTAACTAAGCCCCAGCCAAAGGTTTTATGCACTGGACTTCCTGTGCCTGTAGCCAGGGGCAAGACTGTTCCCCACGCCTGTCCCCATGGCATCGCCCTGAAAGGGGAGACACGGTGACGGCCTTGACTGACCCATTCCCGCCCCAGAAATGAGAGTCGGGAGCAGCTATGGTTGTAGTCAGTGTTTCTCCCTCTAGGGGAGGCTTGTGAGCAGCCACAGCCTAGCACCTGACACTGTCCCCCTGCAAATGTCTGGCCTTTGATTGCTTCTTGAATGAATGAGTTGGGTCAATGTCATCTTGGAGCTGGTAGGTGAGATGTTGGTACCTCATTTTACAGGAGAAGAATAGGAAGGAACTAAGCAATTTGGCCAAGAGGTACAAAATAGATTCGGGAGTTTTATCTCCCACTTTCGGGTGGCAGTCAGTAGGCCATACTATCAGTGTTATTGCTGATGTCTTTTTTCCATCTTCCCTCCTTGGGTTAGGGTGGTGTTTACAGTCTCCGTCTTGTAGAAAATTAGAACTCAGAAAATAGTTGTAGGCTGGGCGCGGTGGCTCACACCTGTAATCCTAGCACTCTGGGAGGCTGAGGAGGACGGATCGCTTGAGGTCAGGAGTTCGAAACCAGCCTGAGCAAGAGCGAGACCCCGTCTCTACTATAAATAGAAAGAAATTAATTGGCCAACTAAAAATATATATATATATATAAATTAGCTGGACATGGTGGCGCATGCCTGTAGTCCAAGTTACTCGGGAGGCTGAGGCAAAAGGATTGCTCAAGCCCAGGAGTTTGAGGTTACTGTAAGCTAGGCTGACGATGCCACAGCACTCTAGCCCGGGCAACAAAGTGAGACTCTGTCTCAAAAAAAATAAATAAATAAAATAAAATAAAGAAGAAAATAGTTGTAAACAAAAAGCCTTTTTTTTTTTTTTGGACAGGGTCTTGCTCTGTTGCCTGGGCTAGAGTGCAGTGGCATCATCACAGCTCACAGCACCCTCAAACTCCTGGGCTCATGATCCACCCACCTCAGCCTCTCAAGTACCTGGGACTACAGGCACGCGCCACCATGCCCGGCTAATTTTTTATTTTTTGCAGAGACAGCGTCTCAGTATTGCCCAGGCTGGTCTTGAACTCCTGGCTTCAAGGGAATCTTCCTGCCTCGGCCTCCCAAAGTGAGATTACAGGCATGAGCCACCGCGTCCAGCCAACAAAAGCATTTCTTAAAAATCACATTACATGTTTTATTTTGTTTATTCTCTATTTTCTTTTCTATCCACCAGATGGGAATGTCTTAACCACATTCTAGGACACATGTTGTAATGAGCTCTGTTTTCTCAGGTTCGTGAAATTTCTGACATTCATCTAACAAAGCAGAAAGCTTACACTCGGGACTCCTAGATCTCATGCAACAGGGGTGGTCCTTGCTAGCCATGAGCTGGCCGAGGCCCCACAGGCAGTAGGGGTTCATATCTCTCCCTGGGCAGATTCTCTTCTTTCAGAGAAGATCTGGGATCCCACTAGGAAAAACATTTGGAATCGGTTTCAATCAAGGACCCAAAGCATCTTCAGACATGACTGCCGACAGCAATGGTGCTCCATGCATGTCACCAAAGGGCAAGCAAGGAGAAAGCAAAGAGTAGAAGATGGCAAGTGGGAAGAGTGAGGAAACAGCACAGAAAGAGGTCCACGTTTTGGAGAGTTCAAACATCAGCTGTTTGAAGAAAAGGTGGAGGACGCAGGGATTTTTGTTGACGTCAGCCCAAGAATTCCAGAGGATACACTGAAAAAGCTTGGACTGAGGTGGGGGGGTAGGGAATGGGAGTTGAGTATTGATGGGTGTCTTAGGTTGGGATCCCTGGAGGCAAGGCAAGGGATAGGGTGCTCTCAGGAGAAGGGGTGTGAGGGAGCAGGCCCAATAGCAAGGGTATCTTCTCAGTTGGAGGCAAGCTTCCGCCAGCTCTCACGGGAGCTCTGGCCCAGGAATCACCCATGGAGTTGGTTCCAACTCAGGCAAGGAGACCAGTCTTTAGTACCCACATGGCAGCCAGTCATCAGCTATAGACTGTGCTAGCAGGGCAGAAGGTGGGTCTAACTTCCCAGGTGAGGGAACTCACATTAGGTGGAGAGCAGTTCCCTGGGTGAAAAGGGTACACTTAGGTGCTTACGAGCATTTTAACAGCCAGCACTCAGGGCAGCTGGGAGAGGGGCTCATCTGCCTGGCGAAGGAGGTCTGGGAAGGGCATCAACAACATCCACAGCACTGGGGGGCATGGACCCCTGGTGGTCACAGGGGTAGAAAGGGACATCAGGCAGATGGCATTGGTGCTGATGGTCTCTGAGCTGCATTTGCTATTCGCCTCCCTTCCGCCCAGGTCTCTTTTCCAACATGCCCTGTGCCCAAGGAGCCTGACCCCTGTGGTCTATGTTGCCTGGGCCCCCCACCTTCTGACTTCCGGTTGCCACTAGGATGTGCTGGCAAGAAATTGCAGGGTGAAGGAAGAGGTCTAGGTCTTTATTTTTTTTTTGAGAGAGAGTCTCACTCTGTTGCCCGGGCTACAGTGCCATGGCATCAGCCTAGCTCACAGCAACCTCAAACTCCTGGGCTCAAGCGATCCTTCTGCCTCAGCCTCCCGAGTAGCTGGGGCTACAGGCATGCACCACCATGCCCGGCTAATTTTTTCTATATATTTTTAGTTGTCCAGCTAATTTCTTTCTATTTTTAGTAGAGATGGGGTCTCGCTCTTGCTCAGGCTGGTTTCGAACTCCTGACCTTGAGCGACCCGCCTCAGCCTCCCAGAGTGCTAGGATTGCAGGCGTGAGCCACCGCGCCCGGCTGAGGTCTAGGTCTTTAAAATCTCTGGTTCTTCCAGGCCACAGGTCATAGAGGCTGCATCCTCCTTGAGGCCAGAGCTCTGGGCCGGCAGTGTCTTTCCTATTGCTGAAGCCCTTGTTCGGGTCCCTAACAGGTCTCCACCATCCATCCATGGTTCTCTTCATCCTGCGCACAGCTTTGTAACAGTCCCTTCAACTAGTCCTCTTTAATTACTCCTCTGAGTGTCCCATCAAGGGGAGAAGGGAGGTCATCAGTTTTGGTCTCTTAGGCCAGTCCTTCTCAAACTTTGCTGTGCACACCCATCACCTGGGCATCTTGTTAAATGCCGATTCTGATTCTGCAGGTCTGGGGCGAAGCCTGAGATTCTGCACGTCCCACAAGCTCCCAGGTGGAGCCCGTGCTGCTAGTGCAAGAGCCACACTTGGAATAGCGGGCACTGGGTGTGTCTCCCTGTTGGGAAGGGCAGGGCCTGTTTGTGGTGAGGAAGAGACACACAGGGAGGGAGGAGGGAGCAAGAGCTCTGTAGATGTCCCTAAAATCCAGCTGCAGGAGGTAACAGGGCTGAGAGCTGGGTTTAGAGGGGGCAGTGCTAGATAAAGCAAGTATTAGGACATTATTTTCAGGATTACTAGAGAATCCTTTTTTTGTTTGTTTGTTTTTTAAACCATGGTGCAGTAACCCAGAAATAAAATACATTCAGTGACAGTTTGGGGAAATAATTATTTATTTTAAACATCTCAGAAGCTTTGTGTTAAGAGAACACCCCACTCCACGCCCCCAATTTTCATGAACATTAAACATTTACCAGTCTCAAAACATGTATAATGACAAACAATTTAGGTTTACAGCATTTTAATCGGTCCCCTCTGACATGCATTTTTAGATTCTATAACATTGATTTAGATGACAGCAAACCAATAAAAACTTAAAAACTGATGTGTTGGATTTCACAGTCCATGTCTACAAATAATATATTTACATGTATTAATAATTTGTAATAAATTTATTAATACATTTGTATTAATATGACCTATTTATTTGCTGGTGTAAATTCAGTGTTCTGGGTTATTACATAATCATAGTGACTAACACAATCCCAATGTTGAGGGAGAGGTTACTTTGTATAGTTAAAAATAGAAAAGTTGTCTTGCAATAGATTAGAATCTAATTTATAAATATATACAGTCTCTGGCTTTTTTGTTGTTGTTGTGTTTTTGCTTTGGCAACATGTAGAGAGCATTTTATTACAATTGTCCTTGATTTCATCTGAGGCATCGGTATTCCAGTTGGTACCTTCAAGCCTTTATTTTATCCAATTGTGGGGACTAACATCTTTGATTATGCTGACTGTCTTTACGGCTACTTGCCCTATTATTTTTCCAAAGCTTGCACTGAAAAGAGGTGGCAGGGAAGAAAACATGCTGTTGAGAATTCTTTTTTTCCTTAGAAAATAATTTTTCAATTGCAA
This sequence comes from Mirza zaza, assembly GCA_008750895.1. Lineage (NCBI taxonomy): Eukaryota > Metazoa > Chordata > Mammalia > Primates > Cheirogaleidae > Mirza > Mirza zaza. The sequence goes on from VSMD01127572.1 coordinate 11,397, forward strand.
AAAACATCAGGATTTCTTTCATGCCACACAAGAACACTCAGACTCCTATAGTGTCTCAAAATAAATGTATTGCTTTCATCACTTTTTATCACTGATAACGATTTCCAAGAAGGTGATTCATACCAGAAAAATACAGCATGCTTCGTTTCTGTGCCAACACACAGGAAACCGTTGCAGATGGCATTCTGGCAGCTTCAAACACTGCCTCACGTGCACGTAGCAATGCCTGGTTACACATGCGAGACAAACCAAAGGTGTTACTCATCTTCTGTGCCTCCAGGGCTTCGCCTGGCCTCAAAGCTCACAATTTATCGCAAAACAATGGCTCTCAAACTTCGGGTATGCAGCAAAGTCACCTGGAGGGCTTGTTAAAACACAAGGAGAGCTGGGCCCTACTCCCAGGGCTTCTGTCCTGAGTCTGGGGTGGAAGCATGGAATGCACGTCTCCAACAAGTCCCCAGGTGATGCTGACTCTGCAGGTCTGAGGACCACACCTTGAGAGCCACTGTCATAAACAATGCTTGCTTCACCAGCAAATTGGTATTAACTGATCAACACCTAAGTGGACATATAGGAATAACATTTATCGGGTGTCAGGCAGGTGGGGGAGGAGGGGATGGGTATATACATACATAATGAGTGTGAGGTGTACCAACTGGGGGATGGACATGCTTGAAGCTCTGACTCGAGGGGGGAGGGGGGCAAGGGCAATATACGTGACCTTAACATTTGTACCCCCACAATATTCTGGGAAAAAAAATTAAAAATAAATTAAAAAAAAAAAAAACAATACTTGCTGAGCCACCATTAAGATGATCTATGAAATGGGTTGCCCAATAGCCAGGACGGACTCTGTTTCCATAGAGCTCACAATTTCCACACCAGAGTAAAGAATAGATCAGCACAGATCATTTCACACTCCTTTTTAATTCCTCTGCCTCCTCATCAAGCAGGCTCCCATACTCGATATCCTAGTCTTTAGCCCTCATAAGACATTTTTTTTCTCCCATGTCATCCCTTCTTTCTGGAGTTCAAAGAAATGGCTAATCCTGAGAGAGGAAACCAAGGACTGAGTTTTGTTGGTCCTGGCAAAAATTCCAAGACATTCCTAGGCACAGACTGGTCAAGGACAACTAGGCCGCTGCTTCTGAGCAGAAATGGTACTTACTGGTACAAAGCTAACTTTGTTTTTCAAAAATGGTGAGCTGTCCACAGAATGGAGGGCCCAGAGGTGGATGGGCGCCTCTTCACTCCTCGCCTCCCCTCAACAAAATGTCAGTCCTACATTCTCTCCGATTTCAAGAAACAATTAAAAAGAAACCTCAAAGCTTCTAGAGTCTAGAGCAGGGGTCCTCAAACTTTTTAAACAGGGGGGGGCCCAGTTCACCGTCCCTCAGACCGTTGGAGAGTGCGCACTGTGGGCCCCGGACGAGTCGCCTGCTAAGCAGGACAGGTGGCGGCAGCAAAAACACCAGAGGGCCGGATAAATGTGCTAGGCGGCCCACATGTGGCCCGAGGGCCTTGGTTTGAGGACGCCTGGTCTAGAGACTGTATCCCAGTTCTTGGTTCCTTAGCCCTCAGCAACATCACGACATCAAAAGGAAATAACCCATGATCCTTCCATATCCCACTCTCAACAATTAAATACCTACGTCCTAAATAACACTGCTCTCAAACGCCCAGCTTATCACACCTAGTTAAACCATCTCAGGGTATGAAGCTGATGCTTTTATTTTTTTAGAAAGGGGAAAGGAGACAAGAGTATGAGGAAGAGGTGAATTTTGACCTCACATTGGAATTAGGGCCCAATCACAGGTCTGGGGTAGTGCAATCGGTTCCAGGGCAGATGGTTGAGGAGATACCGATGTGTGAAATGATGCCACCAAAGCCTGCCCTGCCAGGTGCTCCAGAGACACTTCTCAGCCTATAAAATAAAGAGCTGAGGGGGAAAAAAATGATGAGCTCCACTCTGTGTCATGCTCTCGTGAATGATCAGTGTTTATCGGTGTGATGTGTCACCATTAACTTTCCTCCCACGTGGCTTTGGGACGGCCCACTCTGAAGGAGGCTAGACCTTCTCCATCTCAATCTGCTGGTGGTAGTGCCGAGCCTGCCGCTGGCCAACGTTCAGCTTGTACACGGAGCCCTTGTGCTGGCACCTGCGGTAGCCCCACACCGCCCCGACACCTGCTAGGAGCAACAGCAGGCAAAGGACGGTGACGACGGTGGCAATCACGGGGCCTCTACTGAGGCTGGGACATTCACCGCCCACACATGGCTCCAAGGTTGGAAGAAGCTCCTCACTTGCACCTGGCCCGGCACCTTCCTGTCCCAAGAAGTCTTCAGACAGCAGGTATGGGAAGCTATCCTGGACCTCAGGAGCAGTCGGCTCCCCTGGAGGCTGGGTGGCCACTATGACTGTTGAGGGGATGTCGCCGGGCATCTGCTGGAGAGCAGTTGTCAGTGTCTCCAGCGTAGAGGTGGTGAGTTCGTAGGATAGGGTGGTGGACATGGGAGACTTCTCTGTGGTGAATCTCCACAGCACGGTTGACTGGTACTTGGTCAGGTCACCATCCCCATCATGGGGGCCCTCAGGCTCAGACACATTCATGGGTCTGAGAGCCAAAGCCTCCACATCCAGCATTTGAGATGGAAGAACCGAACTACGGGTCATGTCCTCACCTGGTATGAGGGTGGTACTCCTGGGCTTCTTAATTTCCACAAGAAAGGGTTGATCAGGGGTAACTAGAGCACTTTCATCCAGTCCTACTGACCCAGCCCCCTTGTCTCCATCTTCCTCCTCTTCCGCCTCTGTCTTCCTCCAAGCCCCATCTGTCACAGGGTAGCCATCCAACCAGGAGCCATCGCTGCTGCTCACCACTGGGTCCCCCGCCTTGCTGTCATTCCTGCCCGGAAATGGCCCCGAGGGGCTGTCCGTGCTGCCATAGATCAGCTTGCTTTCGGGTTTACCTGGGACAAATTTCACACTACTGTGGTTGTCTCCAGCAGGAAACCGCTTTTTGGGATGGTCGTCCACCTCCTTTTCCAGCTCAGGCTTGTGGAAAGTCTCAGCAGGAAACCAGAACAAGTACTTCTGGTGTGGTCGAGATCCTGGCAAGTCTGTGGGGACGTTGCTCCCAGCAGCGGGCAAACCTGCGGTTGGCACGAAGGCTTTATCCCGGGCTATGTTTTCTTTCCCCACGTTAATGGAGACTGGACTGTCCTGTTTTGGAGCCTCCTCAGAGGCTTCTTCCCGACCCCTGTCCTCTTCTGCCTCTGTCCGGGAATCCTCCATGAGCTCTCTGAATGACACAGACCTGTCATCAGGAAAGTTGTCTTCATAGTCAATATGTGCCTCAGCCTCATCTGAGAGGAAAGAGAGAAAAACCTTATCAGATCCAAAGGCACAGAGCCAGTGCAGAAGACAAGGAAATAAAAAGCGTAAGAACTGGAACAGAATAAATAATATTGTCTTCATTCACAGATGATATGATTGTGCATCACAGATGAACCCAAAGAATCCACATGTATATCATCATAATTAATATGTGAGTGTATCGAGGGCACTGGATCTACCATGCATATAAAACATCAACTGTATTTCTATAATATATACTGGCAATAAACACAGAACAAAAAGGATGCCATTTACGATAGCATAAAAAAGCAAACACCTAGGAATAAATCTAACAAAAGGTGTGCAAGACTTCTACATGGAATGGTACAAAATATTGCTGAACAAAATTAAAGAAGACCTAAATAAATGGAGGAAGATACTATGATCATGTAGTAGAAGGCTCAGAATTGTAAAGATGTCAATTCTAACCAAATTGATCTATATAGATTTACTATAGTCCTAATGAAAATCTCAGACATTAACACATAGATGCTAAAATTTATGGAAATGTAGTGGACCAAGAACAGACAAGGCGATCTTGAAAAGGAAGAAAAAGGCTTGAGGCTGTACGCTATAAGATTTCAAGATTTACTATAAAAAAAACTGAATTACTTTTAAGGCTGTGGTGGTATTGGCACAAGGACAGATAATTGGATTATATTAGAATTAAGAATGTTCACCAAAAGGCACCACAAACAGTTAAAATGCAAGGCACAGAGTTGGAGGAGATATTTGCAACACATATAACCTCCAAAAGACTTATAGCCAGAATTTAAAAAGAACTCCTACAATTCAATACTAAATAGGTAGACAAACCACAGAAAAGTGGGCAAGATGCTTGAGTTGGTACTTGGGTACTATCACCAAAAAGATATCAAAATAGTCATTAGACATGTAAAGATGCTCAACCTCATTAGTAAGAGAGAAATAGTGATTATAGTCATAGTGAGATACCATTACATAGCACCGCAATGGCTAAAATTAAATGGAATGACAGTATCAATTGTTAACAAAGATGTATAGCACCGTTAGTGGGAGTGTGAATTGGAACAACCATTATGGAAAACTGTTTGGGCATTTCTACTAAAACTGAACATATGGAAGCTCCATGACACAACAATTCCACTCCTAAATATACACTCAACGGTAACGTTTGCATATGGGCACCAAAAGACATGCACAAGACTGTTCATAATAACCAAAAACTAGAGACAATTCAAATATCCATTCACAGCCAAAATGATAGATACGTTATGGTATATTTATACAATGAAAATCTGCACATCAATGAAATTGAACCAACCACTGTTTCTGCAACAACATGGATAAATTTCACGCCTGTAATGCTGAGCAAAAGAAGCCTGGTACAAAACAGCATGCTCTTTGTGATTCTATTTACATAAAGTTAAAAGATAGGCAGAACTAATCTATAATATGATGTTAAAAGTCAGGTGGATGGTGAGTGTACAGTTGGGTAGAAGAGGAGGGGTAATGACTAGGTCTGGGCACAAGCAGGACTTTGAGACACATTTTATTTCTTGACCTATATCAATATTTTTGTTTATTTTTTGATAATTCATTGACCTGTGGCCTTATGATTTGTACATTTTTATAATTAAGTAAAATATGCATCTCTTAAAACACTGATTTTGCTCTTTGTAAAATTCTGAGTCGTGAGAGGATGCTGTCAAGTATTTTGAATCTAACTGAGTAAGAATGCACAGAGCCCCACAGCTGAGAGACCAGAATGTAAGGATAGCTTGATGAGATTGGCAATCCTGTGGGTTAGGAAGGCGCAAGAAGCTGGTATCCTCCAAACACCAAAATTTTTTTTTTTTTACTTTTTTATTTTTATTTAGCATATTATGGGGGTACAAGTGTTAAGGTTACTTATATTGCCCATGCCCCCCTCCCCCCTCGAGTAAGAGCTTCAAGCATGTCCATCCCCCAAACATTGCACTTCTTACTCATTGTGGTTGTATATACCCGTCCCTTCCTCCCCTCTCCCACCCTCCCGACACCCGATCAATGTTACTCCTGTATGTCCACTTAGGTGTTGATCCGTTAATACCAATTTGCTGGTGAGTACATGTGGTGCTGGTTTTTCCATTCTTGAGATACTTCACTTAGTAGAATGGGTTCCAGCTGTATCCAGGAATATATAAGAGGTGCTATATCACCATTGTTTCTTAAAGCTGAGTAGTACTCCATGATATACATATAGCACATTTTATTAATCCACTCATGAATTGATGGGCACTTGGGTTGTTTCCATAGCTTTGCAATTGTGAATTGTGCTGCTATAAACATTTGAGTGCAGGTGTCTTTTTCATAAAGTGACTTTTGATCTTTTGGGTAGATGCCCAGTAGTGGAATTGCTGGATCAAATGGTAGATCTACTTGTATCACTTTGAGGTATCTCCATATTGCTTTCCACAGAGGTTGAACTGGTTTGCAGTCCCACCAGCAGTGTAGGAGTGTTCCTCTCTCTCTGCATCCACGCCAGCGTTTGTTGTTTGGGGACTTTTTGATAAAGGCCATTCTCACTGGCGTTAAGTGACATCTCATTGTGGTTTTGATTTGCATTTCCCTGATGATTAGAGATGTTGAACATTTTTTCACATGTTTGTTGGCCATTAGTCTGTCTTCTTTTGAGAAGTTTCTATTCATGTCCCTTGCCCATTTTCTGATAGGGTTGTTTGATTTTTTCTCGCTGATTTTCCTGAGTTCCAAATAGACTCTAGTCATCAGCCCTTCATCAGATGTGTAGTCTGCAAAAATTTTCTCCCATTCTGTGGGTCGTCTGTTTGCGCTCCTGACAGTTTCCTTGGCTGTGCAGAAGCTTTTTAATTTCATCAGGTCCTATTTGTTTATTTTTGTTGCTGTTGTGATTGCCTTTGGGGTCTTCTTCATAAATTCTTTGCCTATGCCAATGTCCTTGCAGGTTAGATGTGTTTCTTGAAGGCAGCAGAGACTTGGCTTGTGTTTTTTTATCCATTCGGCCAGCCTATGTCTCTTGAGTGGGGAGTTCAAGCCATTCACATTTATTGAGATAACTGATAGGTGGGGAAGATTTCTATTCATTATGTTGGGTTGAACTTTGTTGCTTTGGTTTCTCTCTTGAGCCACTGTAGTGTCTGGGCTTTGATCTTTAGCTTTGAGTAGATTCACATTCGTGAGTGTTTATTGTGCTGATCTGTGGGTAACACTGTTTTGAGTACTTCTTGAAGGGCTGGTCTTGTCTTGGTGAATTCCCTCAGTCTCTGCTCATCTGAGAATGTCTTGATTTCTCCTTCATATACAAAACTTAGTTTTGCAGGGAATAAGATTCTAGGCTGGGCATTGTTCTGTTTCAGAAGAGTGAGAATGGGGGTCCAGTCTCTCCTTGCTTGTAAAGTCTCATTAGAGAAGTCTGGTGTTATTCGAATTGGCTTTCCCTTGTAAGTTACTTGCTTCTTTCATCTTACAGCTCTTAGAAGGGCCTCTTTAGTTGATATTTTGGTCAGTCTGATGACTGCATGTCGTGACGTCTTCCTGTTTGCATTGAATCTCCCAGGGTTCCTCTGAGCTTCTTGAACTTGTATATCGAGATTTTTAGCAAGGCCTGGGAAATTTTCCTCTATTATATCTTCGAATAGCTTGTCCAACCCTTGAGTGTTGTCTTCTTCCCCTTCTGGCAACCCTATGACTCTCACATTAGGTTTCTTCACATAATCCCATATCTCTTATAGGCTTTGCTCTTTTCTCTTGTTTCTCTGCTCTATCTCTGTGACTGTTTTATTTAGTTAGAGGATGTTATCTTCAATCTCTGAGATTCTTTCTTCTGTTTGATCTACCCTGTTCTTGAGGCTTTCCACTGAATTTTGTAGTTCCCTGAATTGATTCTTCATTTCCAGGAGTTCAGTTAAACTTTTCTTCATTATGTCGATTTCTTTAGTGAACTTTTGTACCAGGTCCTGGAGGCTTTTTGTGGTTTCTTTGTCTTGGTTATTGAGTTGTTCTTGCAGGTCGTTGAATTTTCTTATGATCCACATTCGGAATTCCTCTTCTGTCATTTTGGTTGCCTGATTTTGATTGGTGCCCGTTTCTAAGGGGCTGGTGCTCCTCTTTGGGGGTGTGGTTTCCGTTTGGTTCTTCATATTTCCGGAGTTCCTTTGGTGATTTCTTCCCATGTCGATCAGTTGTTGCTTCTTTCCTTTAGGTTTTCATTTGGGTATTCACATGCCTTGTTTAGTTTCTGAGCCAGTAGGTGGTGTCTGTAGGTGAGGTTCGACCACTCCCCTTGCCGCTGGTCTCCAGGCTGCTCCGGAGGTCTCTGCTTCCAGTTCTCCTCCACAACCTCCTCCTGTGGAGTCTCCCATGGTCTCTTCTTTCTTCTAATTTCTGCTAGAATCTGTCTTTTCTGCAGAGACACTCTGGTGGTGTTTCTCGTCCACCATCTTGATTCAGATCCTCTGAACACCAAAATTTAATCACCAGCTACTACTAGTCATCCCAGCTACTTGGGAGGCTGAGGCAGGAGCATCACTTGAGCCCAGGAGTTTGAGGGTGCAATGAGTGATGATGGTGCCACTGCACTCCAGCCTGGGTGACAGAGGGAGACCCTGTCTCTTAAAACACACACACACACACACACACACACACACCCATATCCACCTGGCTGGTGAGAGCATCACTGTTCTTCCCAGCCTTTCCTTGGGGCCCGCCCCCATCAGCGTGAAAGGTGCCCTAACAGAACTCCCTCCCCACAGCCAGGAGATTCATCATAATGAAGCAGAGTGGTGATCCTGCTCCATAAAATTTACTTTTAATGCAAAGAAACTTGGCATTCCACATGTCCGACCAGTCATTTCTGCCCCAAATCTACCACAATCAATTTGTTTTTAATTTTTAAAAAAAGAATACATTCTGTTGCACCATGGAAGAAATTATCTTTGCAAAACAATATACATTTGCCAGTAGCCTCCCAGAGGTTGTACTTCTGAGGATGAATGTCCTTGTGTGCTCAGCTAGCACACAGTCCCCTTTCAAGAGGGGGCAAGGCAGGAAGCAGAAACTCTTCAACACCATTTTTCCTCCAGAAGGCTTCAGCCACCTGAAATCACAGGTCATTACCTCATGCACAATCTGCAATGTGAGCTTCTCACCACACATGCATGATTTTACTAGGGACTAGTTCTTTGCTTTTTCTAGAGAAAGGGTCTCACTCTGTCACCCAGGCTGGAGTACACTGGTGTAATGATAGCTGCCGGTAGCCTCAAACTCTTGGGCTTAAACATCCTCCTGCCTCAGTCTCCCAAGGAGCTGGGACTACAGGCGTGTACCACCACACTTGGCTTAGGGAACATTTCTTTGTTGCCCTATTGCAGTCCGAAGACACCAAACTGTCAAGAGCCCACAAATCATTCTATTTCATTCCATGGGATTTTTGACATTTCTGGTTTTTGCTTGCTGACATCCTGACAGTGCATTCATTTTCCTTCACGTCATCAACTGTAGCTCAATGGCAGCTAGGAGTAGACAAGAAGTTTGCCCAGAACTCAGTCAGTGTGATCAACCAACACTTGCACACTGTTGCCAAAGGCAGCTGTCAGTGACGGTAACACCAGCAGGAAGCCGGTGAGTGGAGAGCTCCCTCTCTATTCCCACACACCATCTTCTCCTGGCTGTGGCCCATGGCAACACGGATACGGTCCACAGGTAAACTGAATTCTACCCAAATAATCAACGGCTAAAAAGAAAATGGGAGTGTAAGAGGTACTCAAAACCTTCCAGCTCCTCAGAATATTTGTGGCCCTGACAAATCTCTCTGTGACTTCTGCTCCCGCTTCGTCCCTGTCTCTTCTCCCCACACCCCATATTCCGTTTCCACGCCCAGCACTACTTGCCTCTTTGTTCTTGCTCCTTCTGCTTGTCCCTCCCTTTGCTCTGCTTCCTCTTTGTCTACCTGGTCACTTACATTTGAGACCGCTTCAGTATGTACTGGGGGGGTGCAGGCAAAAGGTCACCTTGCTATCAGCGTGGATGATATGCCAGCCTTGAAAACACCTGAGTGCATCACCTATTTTCTCTCCTCCATATCCATCAAAATGGGGAAACTCCACCACACACACACCTTATTGGATGTGATTTTGACAGGGTCTTACTCTGTCACCTGGGCTAGATTGCAGTGACATCATCACAAATCACTGCAACCTCAAACTCTTAGGCTCAAGCGATTCTCCTGCCTCAGCCTCCCCCCAAGTAGCTGGGACCACAACAGACATGTGCCACCATGCCCAACTAATTTTTAAATTTTTTGTAGAGACGGGGTCTCACTATGTTACCCAGGCTGGTCTCCAACTCATGGCTTCAAACGATCCTCCCACCTGGGCCTCCCAAAGTGCTGAGATTATAGGCCTGAGCTCCATACCTATCCTGGATGGGAATTTTTTAAAATGAGGATATATACTATACTAAACACCAGCAGAAAGGTTTTATGAATAGCAACCACACATGGAAAAGGGAATAATATATTGCAACAAATTAAAAAAAAAAAAAAAAACTAGTTACTAAGAGGAGAAATAGAAGGTTCTAGAGTAGAGTAGAGAAGGTACATGGCTCAGCTCCTAACCACCTCCCTCAACCCTTCAGAAACTGTGCTAAGGAATCAATAAATCCTGGAGAGAAGCAAAAGGGGTGGAGAGAAACAGATGAGTAACCTACAGGGCTGATTCTTCCTGATAGAATCCAAAATGCCAGGACTTCATGTTGCTCAGGTGAAGGAAACTCTGACATAGAACATTTAACATTTCTGAAGAAAAAGCAGAGCCCGGGTATTTTAAAACAAACACATAAACAAGAGTAAAACTACACACCACTTCCGCTGACTTGTCCACTTCCAGCTATCATGCCCTCTTCTGGATGAAAGGAAGGTGTATGTAAAAGGCAAAGTATCTAATTTAGAAGAAGTAACAATTTAAGGAATAGAAAAGAATTCCTTACAATTGCTTCACACTGCAGAACTTAAAAAGAAATTGAGTGCAATGAAACAAAAGCTCAAAGGTAAGGTGATAAAATAACAATGTTATGAAGGGGTGGTTATGACTTTTAAGCATCAAATTGAGGACCTGTAACATAATAACATAGAAATTGCAAGGAATAGAGGAGACTGAGAATTTTACAAAACTGAGAAAAGACACATATTCAAAATCACTGCAAACCTCGAGCAGAATAAATTCTCAGAAAACTACACATAGGCACACTAAATTAAAACTGCCAAAAATTAAAGACAGAAAACTTTAAAAGCTACCTGTGAAAGCAGGTCTATAACCTTCAAAAAAGCAACAATAAGACTGAAAGGTAACTTTTCAAAAGAAACAATAAAGCCAGAAGACAATGTGATGACATCTTCAAAGTGTCAGAAGAAAAGGACTGCCAATACAGAATTTCTTACTCTGCGAAAATATCCTGTATGGAAGCTCGGAGATGCAGGAAGGAAAGCTCAATGAAAAAGGTAAATACAGGGGCAAATCCCAGTGAATGTTGACTGCCTAAAACAAGCACATACGCATGTGCGCACACACGCATTGTATTTATTCAAAACATTAACAATAACATAGGCGTTGGGAGGAGGTAAATGGAGTCAAATGTCTAATGCTTTAAATTATCCACAAAGTGGTAAAAGTATTAATTTATATTAAACTTTGATAAGTCAAGGGTGCCTAAGGAAAAATGCTTAATCATTCCAAAAGAAGGCAGCAAAGTAGAGAAAAAGGAACAGGGAACAAATGGGACAGAGACAAAATAAAGAGACATTTTAAACTCATATCTATGGATGGTTAAATGTAAAATGGATTAATGGTACAATTAAAAGGCAAAGGTTGTCAGCCTGGATAAAGAAACAGAAACTATGTACATGGTGCTTATAAGAGACACATTTTAAATATAAGCATATAGAGAAGTTGAAAGTAAAAGAAGGGGAAAAAAATGTCATGAAGATACTAACCAGCAAAGACAACTTGAAGGCAAAAACATTGCTAGAGATAAAAAGGGATATTTTATAAAGATAAACATTTCAATTCACCAGGAATACATTAAATTCTAAAACTGTATGTATTTAATAATATAGCCTCAAAATCTATGAATTTAGCAGATATGAACTAAAAGGAAAAATTTATAAATCTATGATTATAATGAGATTTTTAAACATCTGTATCATTAACAATTAGAACAAGGAGAAAAAGTTATAGCTTTAAATACCTATGTTACAAAAAAATAAAGGCTGAAAATCATATTTACCTCAGGAAGCTGGGAAATGAAAAGTAAGTTAAATACAAAGAAATAGAGGAAAGAAATTTTTAAAAAAGAGCAAAAATTAATAAAATAAAAAACAAACACACAATAGAGAGAATCAACATAGCCAAAAGTTGATTCTTTGAAAAGACTAATAACATTGATAAAACCCTACCAAGACTAATTGAAAAATATTTAGAGAAAAAGAGAAGATACAAATGAAAAACATCAGGGATAAAAACAGGCATTACTACAGACCTGTCAGATATTACAAAAGACAATAACAGAACTCTATGATAAATTTATGTCCAAAACTCCCTAAATTCTGAGGAAATAGACAAAATTCAAGAAAAATACAACTTACCAAAAGTGACACAAGAAGAAATAGAAAAAATTTTATATATTGTTAATTATTAATGAAATTCAATCTCTCTATACACAGAAAACTCCAGGCACAGGTGGCTTTGCTAATGAATTCTATGAAATCTTTAGGAGAGTAATTCCAATTTTAAACTCTTCCAGGGAACAGAAAAAGAGGAAATACATCCCAATTTACTTTATATATCCAGTGTAATCTTAGTACCCAAACTGGCAAGGATATGATGAAAAAGTAATATTGTAGACTCATCTCTAAATATAGATGCAAAAATCCCATATAAAATATTGACAAACTTAATCCAGTAATACATTAATACTGGTAAGCTGAGTTAAGCAATATATTAAAAGAATAACATATTACACCTAGTTAGGTTTATCTCAGTAATTCATAATTAGTTTAACATTTTAAAAAAAGAGTTTCAGAAACAAAAGTCAACAGGATAAAAAAAAAAACCTCATAAATTAACAATATAAGGGAACTTCCTTAACATGATTTTAAAAATATACAAAAACTGATATAAAAAGGAAAGGATTACTGTCACATACAACAACATGGATGGGTGTTGAGGATATTATGCTAAGTGAAAAAAGCCAGTCACAAAAAGACAAACATTGTATGATTTTACTTATACGCTGTATTAAAAGTAGTCAAATTCACAGGAACAGAAAGGAGAATGTTGGTTACCAGGGGGGAGAGAGAGGAAAATGGGAGTTGTTGTTTAATGGGTAGCAGGGGTCCTCAAACTTTTTAAACAGGGGGCCAGTCCACTGTCCCTCAGACCATTGGAGGGCCGGACTATAGTTTAAAAAAAAAAGAAACTATGAACAAATTTTTATGGACACTGCACATATCTTATTTTGAAGTAAAAAAACAAACGGGCAAAAACACCCGCATGTGGCCCGAGGGCCGCAGTTTGAGGGCGCCTGGATAGTTTCAGATTTACAAAATGCAATTCTGGAGATCTGTTTCACAACAATGTGAATATACTTAACATTATTGACCTGTATACTTGAAGATGGTTAAGATGGTCAATTTTAAGTTACATTTTTTTTCACAATTTTTTAAAAGGAAAAAATATTAGCAAACTAGACTACATTAAAATTCCATTTATTACCAATACCACAAAGAACAGAAGATATTTGCAACATATATAACCTCAAAAGTTCTGGTATCTGGAATAATATAAAGAACTCCTACAAATATATGACATAAAAAGACAACCCAGTAGAGAAAAATGGGCAAGAGGGTTGAACAAGCATTTCACAAATGAGAAACTCAAATAGTCAATAAACATATGACAAAGGTGCTTAACATCATTGATCACAGAAATTCAAATTAGGTAATATTATAACATACTCATGAAAATGGCTTAACATGTAAAAGACTGACAATACCAATTGTTGGTGGGCACGTAAGTCTCCCAGAACTCTCATACATTGCTCTTGGGAGTGTAAACTGGTACAGCCATTTTGAAAACTGGTTGGGCATTATCTACTAAAGTTGAACATATATATGTCCTGTGATGTGGCAATTTAACTCCTAAGTATATAGACACAATTCTAGAAAATGCAAAATTCTAGAGGCATACATGCAACATGGACACCAAAAAAACCTGTACAAGAGTGCTCTCATAATAGCTCTAGACTTGAAACAAGGAAAATGTTCTTCAACAGTAGAATGGAATACTCCCTTGCAAAGAAAAAGTGTGAACTACAGCTCATGGAACAACATGGATGTGTCTCACAGACATAATATTGGGCAAAGGAAGCCATACGCAAGAGTACATACTGTATGCTTCTACTTTAATACAATTCAAGCAAACAAAATATAATTTATAGTTTTAGAAGTGTGTTCTCAGGGAGGTTGTGACTGAAAGGGAGCCCCAGGAATGTTCCTGGATTATTGGTGATGTTCTACTTCTTGAACTGGGTGACAATTACATGGGTGTGTTCATGGTATAATAATTCCCTAAGCTCTATAAACTTTGATTTTTGGAATGTTCTATATTGCTGTTACTCTTTTTTTTTTTTTTTTGAGACTGGGTCTCACTTTGTTCCCTAGGCTAGAGTGAGTGCCGTGGCATCAGCCTAGCTCACAGCAATCCTACTGTCTCGGCCTCCTGAGTAGCTGGGACTACAGGCATGCGCCACCATGCCCGGCTAATTTTTTCTATATATATTAGTTAGCCAATTAATTTGTTTCTATTTATAGTAGAGATGGGGTCTCGCTCTTGCTCAGGCTGGTTTCAAACTCCTGACCTCGAGCAATCCACCCGCCTTGGCCTACCAGAGTGCTAGGATTACAGGCGTGAGCCACCGCGCCCGGCTATTTCTGTTACTCTTAAATAAAAGTTAAAATAAACAACCAAAAGTATACACTACGTTCTAGGAAAAACTGGCACAGAATTTGTCTACTGAATGCCAGGGATAAAGAAATATTTCAACTGATATCTAGGAGGAAAAGGCAAATCACGTTCAAGAACAAAAATTAAATCAAACTTGCCTAAAATTTCATCCCAATAGGTTTAAAGGTAGAAGAGAAAAGAACAATGATGCTGTCTCAAAAAAAAAAAAGATTTAGGTCTAGGGTAGACAGTTAACATTCTGACCAGGAAACTCATCCTCCAGATGTGGCTACTATAAGCACTTCTATTATATGTATCTTGATGAAAAACGCTGATTTGCAAATTAGCACCCTGAGTATCTGAAATGGCTTTCTATAGGTAAAAATTAGAAGCCTATTAACTACTATGGTAAATATTAGAAACAGGTGCTTATTGGTAAAATGAAAGGTATATATGATATAGGGAGGGGCTAAAAGTATTTTAGAGATACTTCACTTTTTTTTTTTTTTTTTTTTTTGAGACAGAGTCTCACTTTGTTGCCCAGGCTAGAGTGAGTGCCATGGCGTCAGCCTAGCTCACAGCAACCTCAAACTCCTGGGCTCAAGCAATCCTGCTGCCTCAGCCTCCCGAGTAGCTGGGACTACAGGCATGTGCCACCATGCCCGGCTAATTTTTTCTATATATATATTAGTTGGCCAATAAGTTTCTTTCTATTTTTATAGTAGAGATGGGGTCTCGCTCTTGCTCAGGCTGGTTTCGAACTCCTGACCTTGAGCAATCTGCCCGCCTCGGCCTCCCAGAGTGCTAGGATTATAGGCATGAGCCGCTGTGCACATGTTTATATGGACAGAGTAAAACCAATCCAAACCTTGATGGTGTTTGAGATTTGAACCTCAAATGGTCTCAGTTTGGGACTAATGTGTTACTGGAACAACATCCATCCAGAACAGGACTCACCACCGTCCCCTGCACTGATCACACCACCCAGCCCACCTTCCCTCTGACCCGGGCACCCTCTGAGAACAGGGGCATATCCTCTCTGCCTTTGTATTCCCAGCACACATCATGGTGCCTGGCATAGAGTAGACACCCCATACATGTTGGGTGAATAAATAAATGAGTAAAGGGAAGCATAAGTGAGGGATGGCAGCCAGTTTTTATTTGATTTGTGACAGAGGCAGAGACTATAAATCGATCTTTGAGCTCCAATATTGGGTATGATCAGTGTCTGCTAACTTCTTCCTCCTGTGTAACCCATCCCACAAGCTTAAATGTGAAGTCAAAAGGCACCTGGAATACAGGCAGGAGACAAGCCATATTCTCCTCCCCTGCTTCTTGTGCAGGAAACACTGGCCTAGTGTATGACGTTAGAGCTGAGGATTTGGGAAGGG
Organism: Mirza zaza; assembly: GCA_008750895.1. Lineage (NCBI taxonomy): Eukaryota > Metazoa > Chordata > Mammalia > Primates > Cheirogaleidae > Mirza > Mirza zaza. The sequence goes on from VSMD01127572.1 coordinate 27,182, forward strand.
TCAGCCCACGCCGCTGTGGGTGGGCCTGCCTTGACCTAGACCCTTACGGTCGGTCTAAGCTGTGTGTGTATGCATGCATGTGCATGCGACTGAATGTGATATGTGTGCGTGTGCACAAGCTCCTGCTTTCAGAAGCCCAAGGCCCTCAGCCAAGCTCTCCCTGTCTTCCCAGGTTCGAAGGCCAAGGACCTGGCTCAGAAACAGGTCCTCACTATGTCAGTTTTCCCAAAATCTCAAATGAAGACAAGGACAATGAGTGTTTACAAATAGCCTACTCACGAAAAAACAGCCAAGCCTGTTTTGCTCCTCATGGAGAACTATAAAGTTTGTTATTCACTGAATTTCAACCAACAAGCAAATTCTGCTCACAAGATAGAGAAGCCCTGCTCTCTGCCCATGGAGCTGCTACTTCTCTCAGCTCCCCTCTGCTTGCCTGGGTCTGCAGCCCCTGACTCAGATCATCCAGCAGTCCTTCTAGCCACCCCTCCTCCCTCCCACCCTAGCCCGTGCTCTCCCTGAAAACTGGTGCTAACAAAACACGGGGCCTTCTGATTTAGACAAGCAAGTCTAGGAAATGTAAACTTCGTGGGTTCTCCTGGCAAAACCTAGGTTATTTGCTGTGCATTTATATTTAACTGCTACTTTTGGGAAAAAGAAGAACACAGACAGATGATGTAAGTCAGGCATGAAAAGAGAAGGCTGGTGCGTGCACTGCCTGCATCTCTTATCAGGGTGGGGCATCGTCAGGGCTGCAGGAGACAGGCCAGAGCCCAGAATCTCAGAATCTTCCATCCGTTTTCATATTGCTGCATTTCTGGAAGCCCACACATGCCCTCTTTTTTTCCTCTGGTCTTGGCTACGACAGCCTTTAAAAATAGTAATTTTAAAAAAGACAACCAGACAAGCCAGAAATAACCACTGGTTCAATGAACCTCTGAACAAATATGGCAATACTGACAAAGACATTCTAAATCAGTTTCAGTCTCATGCTGTATTCTATGAAGGAAATTAAGCCCAAAAGATGGAGAAATGCAGAAACTGAAGTTAATTTAAGAAAACAAAAGAATGCCTTTAGCATTGAGACAGAAAAGAGCAAAGGAACTTACAGAGGGGACAGCTGGCTTGCAAGTGAGCCAGTGGCCTCGGGCCTTGCCCCCTTCAGTCTTGGGGTCCCTGGGGGGAGCACATAACACTTGATGCAGACAGGATAAGACATGCCTGTTTTTAAATCCCAGTGCTGCTTCTGTGTGACACCCACAAGTCACTGAACCTTCCTGTCACTGAACCACGGTTTTCCCATCTGTAAATTGGAGCCAGCCATTTCCACTCCCAGACTTGTGAAGATTAAATGAGATAAAGTGTGTAAAACTATCATAGAAAGGGGCACAAGGAGACTTGAGGCCAATGGAAATGTTCTATATTTTAGTTATGGTGGTGGTTTTGTGGGTGTATACAGCTATGACAACTCAGATAAGTTTATACTGTACATGAGTACAGTTTATAGTATGCAAATTAAACCTCAACAGAGTTGTTGAAAACAAAGCAAAACCAAAAAACAATTCCCAGGAAAGAGAGACGGCTGAAGCAAGTGTTTAGTTTATGACAGCTTTTTTCTCATTGCCTAACTGGACAATATGTCTGTCCCACGGCTGTGTCAGACCAGGGCGGGGGGGAAAAGAATGGCTGTATATTTGCTAGGGACACAGAAGTGGTGGCAGAGTGGGGTCAAGCTTGGTCTCAAGCACTTTCCTGATACCTCAGTCCAGAAAGGACAAAAAGAGCCTATGGAGCTGGAAATAGGGGGTGGGCCTTTCTTAACACTTGGTGGCAGACACCCTGTGGCAAAAGTCTACACCTCTCTCTTCCTGGGTTGTTTGTGTTAATCTAGTCTTGCCAGCAGCCATTCTTGCCCACCCCAACCACAAAGCCAGGATAAATGGCCTCACCTGGAACCAGGGGCAGAGGCTGTAGGACCACTGGGTTCTGAAGTCAGGAGACAGCAGGGGTGTTGAAGCAACGAGTAGGAGAGGCCAGGTGCCGAGCAGAAGAATGGTCAGCATGCCAAGGGGACCATGAGGGCTCCTCAGGAAGGCCAACAGTGGGATCATGTCACACCCCTGGAGTGCTGGAAGGTCGGAGACCATCCAGCACTTGGTTCAAGTGTCCAAGGAGAAAACACAGACTTGAAAACGGGTGTAAAAGTTGGCATAAGAAGAAGCCCAGAAGAAACCAAACCTAGTGTGGAAATCTGCTGCCTGCATCCTCAAGGAGAAAAGCATCAGGATTTTTCTGTAATTAGGGTAACAATCAATTATGGTTAGATACTGAGTACATGAGTGAGGTATGACAGACATTTCCTTCTGCCAAACCGGGACCGGAAACCAAGAAGATGTGTGGATTTGGACAGCAGCATGGAAGACTAAATGGCCAGACCCAGACTGGGGACTGAAGCTAGAGAAATACTAACACACAGAGGGGGGAAATGGCAGTGGAGTACATTCTCACCCATTTGGGTTAATGGTCAAGGCTAAAGTCCCTGTGCTTAGGTGGGAGACTGCATCACCTCCACTTGAGGCTGGACCTGAAGGTTGCTTGCGATCATACAATCTGGGCAGCATGTGGCTAGGGCACCCCGCTACCCTGCCCACTCACTCACCTTGGGCTACCTGCCCAGGTGTGCATGTCCCTGGGGAATCATTCCTGGATCTCATCACAAATTTTAAATTTCAGCAAGCTCATTCAGGCAGTCCCCACTTTACTAATGGATTTTCTTTCCCTCCCTCCCTCCCTCCCTTTTCCTTTCTTTTCCTTCTTTCCTTTCCTTTCCCCTTCCCTTCCCTTTCCCCTTCCCTTCCCCCTTCCCTTCCCTTCCCCTCCCTTCCCTCTTCCCTTCCTGTCCCCCTTCCCTTCCCTCCCTCCCTCCCTCCCTTCCTTCCTTCCTTTTCTTTCCTTCCTTCTTCATTTCCTTCTTTTTTTTTTTTTTTGACAGGGTCTCACTCTTGTTGCCTGGGCTAGAGTGCCATGGCATCAGCCTAGCTCACAGCAACCTCAAACTCCAGGGCTCAAGCAATCCTGCTGCCTCAGCCTCCTGAGTAGCTGAGACTACAGGCATGTGCCACCATGCCCGGCTAATTTTTTCTATATATTTTTAGTTGGCCAATTAATTTGTTTCTATTTTTAGTAGAGACGGGGTCTCGCTCTTGCTCAGGCTGGTCTTGAACTTCTGAGCTCAAATGATCCGCCCGCCTCGACCTCCCAGAGTGCTAGGATTACAGGCGTGAGCCACCGCGCCCGGCCTAGGGCTTTCTTTTAATCACAAGAGTTAGTTAACTTGGAAACCACTGCTCCATAGAATTGAAGCTGTCAACAAATAACTCCATTGGAATAGATGCTGCTGGTTCCTGCCCACATCCCCTTTCCCAGGCCAGGTACCCACACCCCAGCTGCTGTGAGTGTTGACAGCTAGGAGTTCACAGCTACCCCTTCTCTGGAGTAGCACCCTAGGTGGAATGCGGGCCTGGCTTGGGAGATTATAGGCCACATGCCCTGTGCCCAGCAGCCTGTAGCCCATAACAAGCTGGCATGGAGGCACTCGAGGCTGGGCCACTTGCTTCAAAAGGGGACCAACCCGGTGATGCAATTCATGCTCCATAGCTCCCCCCAGGGCCAGGCGAAACAGGAATCCAGCTGAGCTACACCCTTGCTTAACTCCTTTTGCAAACCCATCCTGTCTCCAATCTCCTTTTTCCCTCAGTAAACCAAGGACATTCGAATAGGGTCTGCTTTTAGAGAATCTGACCCAAGACATCCAGCCAGTCCTCAAATGCCTATGCAATGCCAAACTTGAGTGAAGTAGTAGCCCTGAGCTCCTATGCCCCCAGAATCTCTGAGATCAAACTCCTTGGAGCCCCAAGTTCTTTTAAGTCTTCACCTCCAAGGTACTGGACCCTTGAGGCCCTCTGGGCTCTGCAGAGATAGATCATAAGGGGATGAGGGGCAGGGATGCTACTGTGATCTCAGCAGAGGAGCTCCTCGAGCCGCATCTACAGGCAGGTTTTGTCAGAGGGTTTGGAGTCAGAGCCAGCAGCACACAAGGAAATATAAGGAAATGTTCTGGGTGGGCCACAATGTTTGGAGGACCTGGTTGGGGCAGTGGGTGGTTAGTGGCAGGGCTGAGCACAGAGGAGACAAGCTTAGGCTGGAGGCAGCCAGGGCCCCCTGGAGGGAGGACTGCGGCAGCTGAGACCACAGGTATGGACTGCCTGGGAACCACATGTTAGAAAGCTACCAACTGCTTGGGTCTCCATCAAGTCCAAAAGCCACATGGGCCACGCCTTTCTGGAAGGCCCAGCTGCTGGTGTCTAGAACCTGAGAAGCCTGCTGGCAGAAACTAACTTCTCAACCAAGTAGCAGACGGCTGAAGTCACAGTACGCTCTTAATTATTTGCTGTAACAGCAGCTAAAGTCAACACACGAGGAAGCGAAAAGCCAGTGTCATGCACAAAGCCCTTTAGATACCTCAAGGGAAAGGAGCTGGATACTCTCCTTAATCAGCACATAGGTAAAAGAGAAAGAATGAAGAGTTCTTGGCCACAGACCATATAATATGTCCTGTTCTAAGTGATGCACTTGCCGGGAACCCCATGAGGCAACTCTATGTGATAATTAGTACCTACTTTTTCATATGAGCAAATTAATGCTCAGGAAAGTCAAGAAAATTGTTCAGCCTCCTCTTCCAGTTCTTTCTATCATTTACATGAGTTCAAATCTCTTAAAAATAAATCTTAAAAATAACAAAAGCAAGTAAACAAAACAAACTCCACACCTCTTTGGACCCCTGATCTTCTTCCAGCTCTACCCTTTGTGTCTTTCCAATTCCTCTTCATGAACAGCAGAAATTTGAGAATGAGTTGCCTGCCCTCAGCCCTCTTCCTCACCCCACCCTCTTCCTGCACGCACTGTGGGGTGGCCTCGGTGCATCACCCACTCCCCAGGTTCACACTGAAAATACAAGGCTGCCAGAACACCCTTCAGACTGTGAAGGCAATGCATACTTTTTAGCTTTCATTTCCTTGAGTTCTGCAGCCCTTGAGTTCATGGAGCACTTCTTCCATCTGGAAACACACTTCCTTTAAAATGTCACCTTCTGCAACACCTCGCTTTCCAGCTTTCCCTTCTACCTAGTCAAACTACTGCTTCTGTGTCTTTTGAGGCACCCAGTACACCAGAGTTTCCTTTAGGGTTGGAGCAGTGTTTTATGTAACCTTATAAATGCAGCACTTAGGATCCTGCCAAATGATGTGACGTGGACGAATGCATGAACAGTCAACCAGCTAGTGCAAGGAAGAGTTACTATCCAAACCCAGATGGGTCCAACTCCGAAGAGTCTTGTTTGACTCACTCCCCTAAGATGACTTTTCTCCAATATGAAGCAATTTTCTAATGAAAAAAGTTGATGTTTGTTGGAAAACAATAAATGCAAAATGGAGTGAAATATCTGGTGAAGATATTCTTGTAACACACACACACACACAGATTTCTTATACTGACACAGATAATTTAAATATTAAATCCACATAGTAATGAAAACTGTAACAGTCTATATATCCAGTCAAGCTTAGAAACTAGAATTCCTGCCCAGCAGCTGAAAGCTCTAATAACTCTGCACTGCAGTGAGAAAATAAACACCATTTCAGACCCACAAAAACTACATTTAGTTCTCCTTCTACTGGGGCCAGTAAACAACACATTTGGCTGGCGGGTGTGGCTCATGAGAGGCTGCAACTTCAGCCTGTCATCAGAGTATTAACAACCTCACGGTGAGTACAGGTCTGCTACAAAGCGACACATGCAACAAATAGGAGGCCCAGTCCTTTTACCTGATTTTCTTAGGCAGGTGAATGATCACAATTGGCAAGTAGCCTCTGCCTGGCACAAAGCAACAGCAACAGAGGAAAGATGAGGAAAGTTCTAGAAGATTGCTTAAACTGTGCTTCTAACACTTACCCCAGTCTGTAACTTTTTATTACTAGTATACAACAAGGCAAGTAAGATACACTGAGAGCAAAGTTTTTAGAAGCCTTTGTAACAATTTGACAGGAGAATGGGGAATTTTACATCTATTTAACAAAAACTGTGTTTATATTTGGAATCTATTTTATTTTTGTATTAATTTTTATTTTATAAAACCATCATTTTATAGTGTTTTGCCAAAGTGTCAGTCTGCCAATGACTACAAAAAATTTGTAATAGCCCACACAGTGTAAAAAATAGTGAAATGGACAACAACAAAAACTATTCATTAAAAGACAATCTAAGAATAAAACAATAAGCCACAGAATGGGAGGAAATATTTGCAACATATTAATTATGAATATTTCATGCACAAAAGAAATATTTCTTGCAACATATTAATTATGAATATTTCATGCACAATATTTCATGCACAAAATTCTATAATATATAAATAATTGATTCAAGTCAATTAGGAAAAAAGGGCAAAATACTGGAACAGGCATTTTACATGAGGAAATTCTAATGCCTGATTAGCATGTGATAAGTGCTGAACCTCACTATTATCAGAGAAATAAATATTACGACTACAAGCCACGACAGCATAGTCACCAGAATGGCAATCTGAAAGGTTGGTTAAGATGCTGAATGACAAGCACTTTTGTACACAGCTGATGGCAGAGCAGACTGGTCACATACTTTAGAAAACTCTTTGGCAGCATCCACCAAAGCTGAACACACACACACCCCATGGGCAGCAATTCTACTCCCAGAAACCAATGGAACTGTGTTCACATGAGAACCAAGTGACATAGATGAGACCAATCATGGCAGCACAGTTTGTGACAGTCACAAAATGAGAACAAGCCAAATGTCTATAGACAGCGGATTAGATAAATAAATAGTGGTGTGTTCACACTATCGATAGTAAATAACAGTTTGTAAGTAACAAACCACAGCTTCAGGCAACAACATGGATGGAGCTGGCAGATGTGACACTGCCCTAGGTCTCATCATAGTTCCCTCATGGGATCTGCAGGACGTTCCAGGGACAAACTGTTCTATAAATCCACTAACACCATGGTGCTGGAGTTATTTCCCTCTATAGAATTAGCCTCCACTTGGTACCCAGATGTTATGAGGAATTAGGGAGAGGGTTCCTTGAAAGAGGCTTGGGGTTAAGAGGAGCCCTGAGAGGTCAGGGAACAATTCAGGGTCTGACATGAGGTCCAAAGTGCTGTAGTCATAAGCCCAGGTCAGCCATGGGGCTGCCCAAACCCTCTGATGGGTGCTGTGCCCCTGTTGGGGTGGGGAGACCAGGCCTGGCTATAGCTGGAGACAGTGATTTCTACTGCTGAGAAAATTCCCAAAGGGCTGGGTGGAGGGGGGACTACTGAAACCTGGGACCCTTAGGAATATGATGTTGATGGAATGGGGACATCTGGGGAAATCAGATCAGGTTTTGGGAACTCAATGTCCACCAGGACTCTTCTTAGTCTCAACTAAATATTCAGACTTGCATGATACCACAGGACATACCTGGCACTCAGAAGACTCCAGGCCAGGGAATAGAGCAAGGCAGCTGGGCAGCAGTGGGCAATTCCCATCAACGGGCACAGGCAGACCTTGCAGCAGCCTACACGGCTGCCCTGGAGGTGGTAGCCTCCTTGTTCCACCCCCACGATTGCTCAGGTGCAAGGGAACATATGTGGGTGTGGATCCAAGGTGTTTAGAAGCCCCATGCCCCACAAGAGCCCATATCTCTTGTTACAACCCACAGAACAGTTCTCAGGGTCCCTGCAGAGGTCACCCCTAGACACAAGAATCACCCCCCTCGGGGCAGCCCAGAGCTGGGCTCCCTATCACGTGTCCATTATAGGCCCAGTTTTCCAACCAGGGTCATTTTTTTTTTTTAACCAGAAGCAATGCTGCTTGGTGCCACAGTGGACATTCCATCTTGACCAGGTCTCCAGGGAAACATGTTAGAAAGCTACCCCAATGTCAACTCTGTGCTTAGAGAAGAAGGGGCGATCTGTTAGCTCTGCACTCCCAGCAGGGAAGACGAAGAGCTCAGTTGTGAACGAGCTGCATCTGCCATGCTGCGGGAACCTCCCAAGCGGAGACGCTGCCTGGTCCAGAGCTCGGTGGAGAGGCCTGACAGCCCCTTTTCAAAGGCACCTTGGTGAAGAAAGCTCACCACATGCAGCCGGCAGAAGCTGACGGAGCCCCTGCCAGCGCTGCGTGGGCCGAGCCCAGGGCGCTTACCTCTCCCGCAGGCCTGCACCAGGCCGTACCACTCCCCACAGCTGTTACAGAGCAGGGTGAAGGCGCTTTCCCGGTGGCCCGTGACGTGGCCGGGGGCACACACGTACAGCACCTCGTCCCCCATCTCCAAGCCGGTGCGGCCCTGCAGGATGGTGTGGGGGAACGAAGGCGGGTCTCCACACGGCTTCTCTGAGGAGAAGGAATCACAGTCAGCTCTTCCGAACTGCACCAGACTTCGTCAGCCTGTGAGGAATCCACAAGCTTAAGAACAGCTCTCCCCTGCTGCCCGCTGCTGCAGGTGCTGCCCGCACCTTGCACTGGGATCACAGGGGCTGTTTCCTGGTCACTCTGACAACCCCAGGCCCTGGCAGAACGCCTGGCACAGATGAAGCACCCAAAAAGGCTCACTGAATGAATAAATGTGGCATAAAGTGCTACAACTTCGTATTCTAAAATTATCAGTCAATGTTCCCTTCTAATGTCTCCTTTTTTTTTTTTTTTTTTCTTTTGAGACAGAGTCTCACTCTGTTGCCTGGGCTAGAGTGTCCTGGCGTCAGCCTAGCTCACAGCAACCTCAAACCCCTGGGCTTAAGTGATTCTACTGCCTCAGCCTCCCGAGTAGCTGGGACTACAGGCATGCACCACCATGCCTGGCTAATTTTTTCTATGTATATTTTTAATTGGCCAATTAATTTCTTTCTGTTTTTAGTAGAGACGGGGGTCTCACTCTTACTCAGGCTGGTTTCGAACTCCTGACCTTGAGCGATCCACCCGCCTCAGTCTCCCAGATTGCTAGGATTACAGGCGTAAGCTACCGCGCCCGGCCCCTTCTAATGTCCCCTTGAAAGGAGCATCCAGAGATAAAGCCCTAGCAGCAAGCTCCTTTCTGCCTTATTTAGATAAGTGAGTAGGTACTCTCTGCCAAGAGATAGATGTTACAGGCTACAGAGTACAGCAGAGGGTGCCTCTCCCCTCCCCCAACACCAATCCCAATGGCAAGACCACTACCAAACACACACACACGTCTTTTTACATATATGTATATATGTACATATATATTTCCATGTTTTTTTAACATAAATGACATTACTTCATCTGTATTACTGAATACCTTATATTTTAAAAAATTAATAAATAATTTTTTAGATTCACAGAAAAACTGAACAGAAAGTAGAGAATGTTCCCATCAACTTCCTAACCCCACTCACACACAATCTCCCTCACTATCAACATTTCTGTACCAGACTGGTATATTTATTACAATAGATGAAACTACAGTGACTCCTCGTTGTCACTCAAAGTCCACAGTTAACCTTAAGGTTCACTCTTGGTGTTGTACATTCTATGGGTTTTGACAAATGTGTAATGACCATTGTAGTATCATTCAGGACAGTTTCACCACCCCAAAAGTCTTCTGTGTTCTGTTTGTTTACCTCTTTCTTCCCCTAATGACTGAACACAGATCCTTTTACTATCTCCATAGTTTTGCCTTTTTCAGAATGTCATATAGTTGGAATCATATGGTATGTAGCCTTTTCAGATTGGCTTCTTTCACTTGGTAATATGCAATTAAAGTTCCACCATGTCTTTTTATGACTTTTTTTTGAGATGAGAAAGTCAGTTAACTATATTTGTGTGGGTCTATTTCTGGGCTCTCTATTCTGTTCACTTGATATTTGTCATTCTTTCATCATTATCACATTGTCTTGATTACTATAGTTTTACAAAAGTCTTGAAGTCTAAAAGGGTCAGTTCTCTTTGTTCTTATTCAATATTGAGTTGGCTATTCTGGGTCTTTTGCCTCTGTCTATAAACTATAGAACTGGTTAGTTGATATCTACCAAATAACTTTCTGGTGCTTTGATTGGGACTATGTTCAATCTGCAGATCAAGTTAGGAAAATCTGACATCTTGACAATACTGAGTCTTCCTATCCATGAACATGGAACATCTCTCCATTTAGTTAGTCTTTGATATCTTTCATCAGAGTTTTGTAGTTTTCTTCATATAGATCTAGTACATGTTTTATAGATTTATGCTTAATAATTTCATTTTTCAGGATGCTAATGTGTTTTTAATTTAAAATGTCACTAATTCATTACTAGCATGTAGGAAAGTGATTAACTTTTGTATGTTTATCTTATATCCTGCAACCTTACTATAATCACTTATTTAGTTCCAGGAGTTTTTTTGTTGTTGTTGTTGATTCTTCCAGATTTTCTTTTTTTTTTTTTTTTTTTTTTGAGACAGAGTCTC
>VSMD01127574.1:0-22614 GCA_008750895.1 Mirza zaza
CTCGCGGACCCTCACGGAGCCTCACGGACCCTCACGGACCCTCCCGGAGCCTCGCGGACCCACACGGAGCCTCCCGGAGCCTCGCGGACCCACACGGACCCTCCCGGAGCCTCACGGACCCACACGGACCCTCCCGGAGCCTCACGGACCCACACGGACCCTCACGGACCCACACGGACCCTCCCGGAGCCTCACGGACCCACACGGACCCTCCCGGACCCACACGGACCCACACGGAGCCTCCCGGAGCCTCGCGGACCCTCACGGACCCTCGCGGACCCTCACGGACCCTCCCGGAGCCTCACGGAGCCTCTACACTAGAACCCGGGCCTCCAGAGATGAGGCTTCAGGGCGTTGTCCTTCGGCCTCCTCCGCAGAAGCTCCGCTGGAAAAGGCCCATCTCAAAGATGCTGTGAGTACGGGACGCCGCCGCCATTCCCAGCAGGCCGCCACCTGGGGAGATGCCCGCAGACACGGCCGGCAAGGATGAGAGGGACGCCACAAAAGGAAAGAGGCTACCTACCTCCCAAATCCTGCCGGCAGGGGCAGGCTGGGTTGTTCGGCTGCGAACACGTGCTGCCTCTCATGAAAAAGGAAGGGACGCGTAGGGGTCAAACGGGAGCCCACAGGACAGAACCGAGAGCCGGGAGAGAGTGCTCACAGGCCTGGAAACTGATCAAGGAGCTCCCCGCACGTGCCATGGGCCGGACTTCGGAATTGCAGTGGACTAGCGGTTGCTTTTCATTCCAGTCCTCTCCCCGTCACCCCCGGCTTTGAATTAAAATTCCTGTAGAAGTTACTCTAAGCCTTTCTTACCATTGCACGTTGGTGGTGTCGGGAACAGATAACTGGTCTTTAGTTTCGCAGATCTGCAGATGGAGGAGCTGCTCTCAAGGAATTGCACCCAGTAGCCCCGTCTGCAGCTGGAGCTGTCTTAGATGGAGAGAGGGGCTTTGAACTGGTGCTGTAAAGGACTGAGAATTTTGGAGAGCTTCGGACCGAACATGGTTTGAATGAGTAAATGATAGGCAACGTCAGACGATGAACCGTGGCACTCTGCTTTTAAAATGCCCCCCAATTGTCTTCATTTTTTTCTCATTCATTCCCTTGCATAATATACATCCTCCCTCCCCACTGTGTGAGGAATGGACATAGTGATTTGCTTCTAGAAAATAGAGTGTGGCAAAATGACCGAATGTGGAAATATAACTTCCAACATTAGCTTATAAAAGATAGTGTTTTCCATATGCATTCTCTCTCCCACCCACCCACACACACTTCTTGATTGCTTACTGTGATGAAACAGGCCGCCATGTGGAATGGTAATACATGGGAAGTCACTGAGTATGGTCTCCATCCAGCAGTCCTTGGGGACGTGAGGATATTAATCCAACAGTCTGCCAACAACCGGATGACATGTTTGGAAGCAAGTTCACCTGAGTAAGGCCCTCAGATTAAACTGGCTGGCATTTTAATACCACCTATGCAAATGCCTCAAGCAAAAGACCAAGCTATGCCATGCCCACAATTCATGACTCACAAAAACTGCAATCATAAATACGCATTGTTTCATTTTCCTAAGATGAATGCCCAGGAGTGAAATGTCCGTTTCACATGATAAGTATGTACTTGGTTCTGTAAGAACCTGCTGTAATACAATCTTTGACCGAGCGGCTGCATCATTTTCCATTTCTACCACCAATGTGTGATTGATCAAGTTTCTCCACATTCTCTCCAGCATTTTGTGTTATCACTTCTTATCATTTTAGCCATGTTTATACGTGTGTACTAATATTTGTAGTTTTCATTTGCATTCTCTAATGGTTAATTACATTCAATTCTTTTCAAGAGCTTATTTATTATGTATTTTGCCAGTGTTCTACTAGGAATACCCTTCTTTTAATGTTCAGTCTGAGTATTCTTTAAATATCCTAAATCCAAGATTGCAAGTATGTTCTTCTGTTCTGTAGTTCTTGGTGAGGCTAGCCAGAACTCAGATTTCTAGAGCTGAGGTGCAGCATTTCCTTCTGGCTGAGGTGGTCTAGAACGTTCCTTCCATTGGGTGCCAGCAGAATTCTGCCCTGTAGTAAGTATGTCCCCCTGTGACAGCGTGGCCCTGACTTTCAATGCAAATTCCCACAATCCCTACCCTGGGCACATGGACACTCTCTCCATGGGGTGCTGGCACAGCACTGCCAGGGGACAAGAAAGGGGGCAGGAAGTGCTAGACTGTCTTTTCTGCCCTCTTCTGGGCCTCTTTCCTTAAGAAAGTGTGAAAAACAGGTACTGTGATCGCTCACCTGATCGTTGATTTTTCTAAGGGTGCTTTCTTGCACGGACAGTTGTTGAATTTGGTGTCCATGAAGAGGGACGATCGCTGGATGTTTCTATTTGGCCACATTGCTCCCAGATTTCTATTTTTATTAGAAGTATGTTTTATCTAACTGGACTTCCAGAGTGGATTGCAAGAATTCAGGATATTAAGTCAGACATGTTCAATTACATATTTATATGTGTTTTAATATAATGCAACGTTATTTTTTCATGTCTACGTGATCTTTTCTGTCTGTATATAAAAAGTTCTTGTCCCACTCATAATAGGACAATAAAATAATCTAAAAAATATTGAAAATATTTCTATGCAATATTCATATTAATTTGGAAGTGTCATTAAACTTTCCAAACACGGTAATATATTCAGCTTCTCAAAATTATTTGTGATGTCTACTCGTCTTTATTTTCTTATCTTAATTAGCAATGTATAACTTTAGACCAAGTCTGAGATCCTTAGAGAAATGGTAGTTAACTAATAAATTTATTATTAATTCCTTTTTTTTTTTTCTAGACAGAGTCTAACTCTGTTGCCCTGGTTAGAGTGCATTGGCATCATCCTAGCTCACAGCAACCTCAGACTCCTTGAGCTGAAGCAGTCCTCCTGCCTCAGCCTCCCAAGTAGCTGGGACTACAGGCATGCGCCATGATGCCCAGCCTATTATTAATTTCTTATCACTTCCTTTTCCCATACATACATTAATCTAATTTAGACAATTTTATAGTCTTCATATGATACAATTTTCTCTTACTTTTTTGTTGTGATAAAGTATACACAGCATAAATCTACAATTTTATCCATTTGCAAGCATACAATTTAGTGATATTAAGTGCATTCAGATTGTTGTGCGAGCATCCCTACAATTCACTTCCAGAACATTTTCACCACCCCAAACTGAAACTCTGTACTCCCCCCTCCTATTATTCTCTTCCCTACAGCCCTTGCTAAGTACTATGAAGTACTATGTTACTTTCTATTTCTATGAATTTGAATACTCCATGCACCTCATATAAGTGAAATAAAAAAGTTTTTGCCCTCTTGTATCTGGTTTATTTCATTTAGCTTAATATTTTGCAGATTCATTCATGTTGTAGCATGTAGCAGAATTTTATTCTTGTTAAAGCTGAATAGTATATATATATATATATATATATATATATATATCTCCAAATTTTGTTTATCCATTTATCTGTCAATGGACAGTTTGTTTCTGCCTTTTGGCTACAGTAAATAATGCTTCTGTGAAAATTGACATAAAATATCTGTTTGAGTCTCTACTTTCAATTTTTTAGAGTGTACTCCTAGATGGGGATTTGCTGGATCATAGTTACCTGATGTTGAACTTTTTAAGGAAATGTCATACTGTTTTACGCAAGGCTGAACATTTTAAATTTTCACCATCAATGCACAAGGGTTCCAATTTCTCCACATGCTCACCAAAACTTGTTATTTTCTGTTGTTTCTTTTTCTTTCTTTCTTTTTGATAATAGCCACCCTACTTGGTCTAAAGTTGTATCTCATTGCGTTTTTAAAATCAGTGAATTATTAATGATTGTGAGCATCTTTTCATGTGGTTATTTGGCATTATTCGTTTTCTCTAAAGAAATGTTTATTCCATTCTATTGCTCATTATTTAATTAACTTGATTGTTTTAAGTTTTAGAAGTTATCTTTATGTACTGGATATTAATCCCTTATCAGATATATATTTTGCTAATATTTTCTCCTATTCTGTGGTTTTTCATTTCAGTATTTCATAGTGTCCTTGGGCTCAAAGGTTTTGTTTTTTTTTTAATGAAGTCCAATTTATTGATTTATTTTTGTTATTGTCTGTGATGTTGGTATCTTATCTAAGAAGTGTTTGCTAAGTCTAATGTCATGGAAATTTCTCCTTATGTTTTCTTTTTCTTTTTTTTTTTTAATTTTTATTTATTTATTTTTCCCAAATTCTGTGGGTACAAATATTGTTAGGGTTACATATCTTGCCTCTTATGTTTTCTTCTGAGAGTTTTATAGTTTTAGCTCTTATGTTTAAGCTTTTGATCCATTTCAAATTATTTTTCCATTTGGAGTTTTAAAAGGGTCTAATCTTATCCTTTTGCATGTGGATCTCCAGTTTTCCCAATACCATTTGTTGAAAAAAACATTCATTTCCCTATTGAATAACCTTGGCGGCTTTATTGAAAATCATTTGGTTATCTATGTGATGATTTATTTCTGGGCTGTCTAATCTATTTCATTGGTCGATATGTTTGTTATTATGCCAGGGCCACCCTATTTTCATTACTATAGCTATGTAGTAAGTTTTGAAATTAGGAAATGAGTTCCACAACTTTATTCTTCTTTTTTATGACTCATTTACCTATTTGGGGTCTCTTAGGCTTCCATATGAATATAAATCATCATTATTTTTAATTTATACATAAAAGCGATACTTATTTTATGGAGTAAAGTGTGATATTTCAAAATATATGTAAAATGCATAATGATCACATCAAGGTAATTAGCAAATCCATCACCTCCAAACATTCAATAGGACAAAAATAACAAATGCCAGTAGAGATGTAGACAAAGGGGAACTCTTCTATACTGTTGGGGTGAATGTATATTAGTACAATCATTATGTAAAACAGTATGATCATCCTTCAAAAACTAAAAATAGAAATACAATATGATCCAGCAATCCCACTAATGGGTATCTATCCAAAGAAAAGAAAATTAGTATGTCTAAGAGATATCTGTACTGTCACATTTATTGCAACACTATTCACAATAGCCAAGATATGCAATCAACCTAAGATATGCACAACACATACACTACTCAACTATAAAAAAAGTGAATTCCTGTTTTTCATGTCAAAGTGGATGAGCCTGTAGAACATTATGTTAAGTGAAATAAGCCAGGCACAGAAAAATACTGCATGTTCTTATATATGGAAGCTAAAACAATGTCTTTAAGTTTTCAGCAATGTTTTAGAGTTTTCAATTTATAAGTCTTTCCCCTCTTTGGTTAAGTATATTTCTAAATCATTTATTGTTTTGATAAATAAAATTTTTCTTAATTTCCCTTTTTGGATTGTTCATTGTTAGTGCGTGGACTTGCAACTGATTTTTCCTCGTTAATATTTATCCTGCAACTTTGCTGAATTCATTGATTAGTTCTATCAGGTGTGTGTGTATGAAGTCTTTAGGTTTTTCTACTTAGAAGATCATCTGCATAAAAGATTATGTCATTTGCAAGCAGATCATTTTACATGTCTCTTTACAATTTAGATGTCTCCTTTTCTTTTCTTTCCTTTCTTTTTTTTTCTTTTCTTTTTTCTTTCTTGCCAAAATGTTCTGGCTAGATCCACTATTATGTTGAACATCAAGTACAAAAGTGGCCTGGTATAATACAATTTGTAATTTATTTATTGGTTTTATGTTAATTTGAGGAAATAACTACAAAAAGATAATTTTCACTTATATTTGATGTCTTCATATTGTGAATGACTTAATCATATATTTTGCTGATATTTTTGTAAAAAAAAGAAAAGAAGCTATAAAGCCATTTCCAATAGAAAAAGGTAAATGAGGCAAAAAGCTAAATATCCAGGTGACTTGTCACCACTAGAACATCCACTTTGACATAACAGAGCTTTACAATGGATAACAATGCAGGTAAAATATTTATTTTGCCAGATTATTCTGATAAACATTATAACAAAGATTCATAACAATTTATAAATTATATTTGAAACCTAAACAAAATTAATTCTGTTCTAGTTTTCAAGAGGAAAAATCTGTAACATTATCTAACCATTCATAGTAAAACATTAAAAATAATATAGAAAACCCCTCTGATGGGGATTTCAAGTCAATCCCAGCTATAGGTATCTTCAACAGATCATGTCAAAGCAAACACCCTCAAACTTTTTATTTCTTGAAGTTATTATTGCTCAGATTTTGTATTGGAATGCCAGAGTATTTTTACCAGAATTGAGTAATATCAGTAAGAAGTCCTTCAATTTGAGTGTCGCTTGTGCATATATAACAAATCATTAATTATTGTTTTTTTTCATACTTTATATAAAATTAGTGAATGGTTCTAAAAATTTTGTTTTTAATTTAGTATTGTGTAAATAAAACCTGCCAGAAAGCTCACTTATTGGGAAATCACTGTAATGCCACTACCAAATGCAAAGGGAATGGGGTAAGTAACTAACTTTGCCTTCTGTGATTCTAAATAGCATGTTATTATTGTGGGCTTCACCAAATAAACATTCGTACTGTGTGCCAGGTTTGGGAGCCTAAGTCACTTTTAAGCTGACTTTTGCCTACGTCTAGCTCACTAAAATAAAGAAAACCAATGGAGCTAATTTTAATACTATAACACTATACTATGTACTATGAATTGTACTAGATATGTATTTAATTTATTTTAAGCACCCACAACTCATGAATCAGTAATATGTTTAAATGAAAAAAAATTAATACAAATAAATGTATGCTTTCCTTATAGTGTGAACATATTTTGCCTCCCTCATACACTTAATAATTGAAGTGTTTAGATTTTTAATATTACAGAGTATACTTAAAGAACATGGTGACATGTTAGGGAATATTTTTATTGTTCTAATCAAGAGGCTTCCAATAGAAAATGCAACCTCATGAAAAAAAAAATTTTTATTTTTCTCAATTGTTTATTTATTTTAATATGGTAATATAAATTTGTTCTTACTTTTATATTGAATTATCATCTCTTAAAATTTATAATTTTAGGTTCTTTGTTTTAGTCTTTTTCTAAAAGAATATCAATGTATGATATAGTCAACATTATATGAATGAACCCCTAATTCAACAGAATTTATTAGTATTTAATTTTACAATTTTTAAATAATTTGGATTTGGAAGATATAAATGCACCTACATTGTCACTAATCTGTTATGGGCTGTTAACAAAGAGATTAGCCACCTTTTTTGTCTTTTGTTTTTTGCTTTCCGTAATTACAACTGTTCCTGCTTTTTAAATTCTTTTGTTAAATTTTCTGTTTTAATCCATTCACCTTAATTTTTTTCATAAAATCTCAAAATCAAATTGTACATTGTAGACTTTCAAAACTTTGTTTTATTCGATACTAGTGTGTTGTCTTAATCTATTACTATTTAGATTCAGTTGTTATTCTACTCAGACTTTTTAGATTTTTTCTTTTTTATAAAACTTTTTAACTGTGAAATGTCACATTCATAAAGGCAATAGATAAAAGAAAATTTTATATACATTCCTATTTATATTTCTCTATATATTTATATTTTACAAGTAAAATGTTTAAAAAGAAAAACCATTTAAAAATAATTACAAAGTCAAGTAAAATTGGACTGAGTCTAGGTAGTTACATTTACTCTTAATGAGAGATTTCAAAGATAGCTCTATCATTTATTATTTTGTTAAAGTTTATTCATATGTAGTTGTTCCAAAATATCATTAATGATGAAATATTATAGTTATAATGCTGTTATTCTCTTTTCTTTAATTATACACTTTTATTTGGATTAGTCTCTCTAGAAATTTATCCTTTCATTACTCTGAAATTTGTTGATCTGAGCATCAATATCACTATCAATATCAAGTAGTTAAGAAAAGAGTAGAATATTAAATTCAAAATTTTAGTGTGTGATTGAATATATGTGGTGAAAGAAAGATTTCAAGACTTCATACTTTAGTCTAACATTTGTAAAAGATTTTTTTAATGATAATTTTCAAATTTAAAAAGTCCTTATGTTTCTAATCTGGTTAATTTTTTTATTACTGATAGATGCTAAATTTTAATCAAAATTTTTTCTGCATCTATTGACCTTAACCTATAATTTTTTTCTTTGTAATGTTAATATACAAATACACTTACTTACTTTTTAAAATGTAAAACCAACTTTATATTCCCAGAATAAAACCAACAATGATCTGGTTTTTGATTCAATTTTTGAATATTTCTTTTGATATAGTCGTTTCTGTTTTCTGAATGCTATTGATTGTGAAGTTTTATATTTTGTACTTAAGGCTTTTGATTGAATATCAAAGTTATGCTATTTTGGTGATTTTCTTCATTATGTATTTTCTGTAGTAGCCTTTAAAAATAGTAGACATTTTTTAGAGCAATTTTGGGCTTACAAAAAATAAGTGCCAAGTACAGATCTACCATATATCCCCTAACTCCTCTACCCTCCAGTTTTCCCTATTATTTTTCATCTTGCAACATTGGGGTTAACTCGTTTGTTCTATAGGTCTTAAAATATATATAACTGCATATTTCCATCATTACAGTATTATGCAGAAGAATTTTACTTCTCTAAAAATGCCCCATGCTCCACATATTTAACCCTTCCTCCCCTGTTCCAAACTCCTACCAACCAATGATCTTTTTCCTATCTCTTAATAATATTCATTTAAGATTCTTCCATGTCTTTTCATGGCTTTATAGCTCACTGTCTTTAGGCACTGAATAATATTCTGTTGCAGAGATGTACCACAGTTTGTTTACGCCTTCTCAACATTTTGGTTTCTTTCAATTTGGGAAACTTATGAATAAAGTTTCTATAAGCATTCACGTGCCAGATTTTGTGTGGATTTAACTTTTCAAATCAGTTGGCTAAATACCAAGGCACACAAAATTACTGGGCTATAGGGGAAGAGCATGTTTAGTTTTGTAAGGAATTGTCAAACTGTCCTTCAAAGTGGCTGTACCATTTTGCATTCCCACCAGCAATTAGTAAAGTTTCCTGTCACTTGGCATCCTCACCAACTTTTAGTGTTTTCAGAGCTTTGCATTTTAAACATTCTAATTATTGCTTAGTGGTAACCCACTGCCATTTTAGTTTGCTACTCTCTAATGGCACATGATGTTTAGCATTTTTTTATTGTGCTTACTAGCCATTTGTGTATCTTTTCTGGCGAGGTGTCCTGATCTTTTGCCTATCTTTACAATTTGAGTTGTTTTCTTATTTTTAAGTTTTAAGAGCCGTTTGTACATTTTGGGCCCGCTGACTCAAAAGGATTCTATATTTTTGTTTCAGATATGTAATAATTTTGGTAACTGCCAATGTTTTCCTGGCCATAAGCCTCCAGATTGTAAATTCCAGATTGGTTCACCAGGGGGCAGCATTGATGATGGAAATTTTCAGACATCTGGTAAGTAGAAATTTAATTTTTAAAGCAAAATAGAATGTTCTCTTATATGGAGCTGATTAAAGAAATCTAAGATTCTTCTTGAATGGCATCTTTATTGAAATTACAGTAGTCCCTCCTTATCCTTGGGGGTACATTCCAAGACCCCCGTGGATGCCTGATACTGCACATAGTACCAAGACCTGTATATGCTATGTTTTTTCCCATACATACATACCTGTTATGAAGCTTAATTTATAAATTAGGCACAGCAAGAGAGTAACAACAATAACTAACTTCCCTTGCTACGTTTTATGCCATGGTGGCTTCTTCACACTTTTATGAATATAAGTTTTATTGGACATCTTCTTCCAGAAGAGCCACTTTCATCACAATTGAAGACTTGCTTTGGATGGTCTACTTTCTTCTTAATTGACTTCGTTAACTATGCCGGAAATGTGGCAGTTTATTTTCTCTCAGAAGACACAGGAGTTTTTATATTTTTCAGTCCAAACCTATTCCCAAATCTGTGTAATCACCCCTTACTTGCAGTAAATGGCTTGGTGTCATTTTTTTCCCCCAGAGAAATCCTTGTTGAAGTCCTCTTACAGGCTTAATGTTTTCTAGCACAACACATTGCTGTCAATCAGAACGTGTTTTTTGCTCATGCCTTTCGCCCGCAAATTTAATGTCTTTTCTATCTTAACTGAGCACTTTTCATGCACCGTGGCCATAACTTTGGCATTTTGAGGTGCAACAGCAAAATTAGCACAGATTTCTTTTTTTATTTACAATTTCCTGGATTGAAGATTTGTTCTTACCGTAGGTCTTAGCATACTAGTATGTAATTTTTCCCTTATTAAATCAAACTGTCAACTGTTTACTTAAAACAAGCACCTGTCAGCTTCCCTTTGTCATATCCAAATTGAAGTCATCGTTATTCTTGTGCTTATGAAGTAAAATAAAGGTAACTTGAACCCAAGCAATGTGATACCAGGACAGTCAACCTGAGAACCAAGAGAGTTACTAAGTAACTAATGAGAGAATAGCATATATGGCATGGATACGCCACACAGAGGGAGTTTTCATTCCATGAGTGAGACGGGGTGAGATCTTGTCATGCAACTCAGAAGAGCATGCAATATAAAACTTATGAATTTTTTGTTTTTGGAATTTTCTATTTAATATTTTGAATCCTCAGTTGACTACGGGTAATTGAAACTGCAGAAGCAAAACCGTAGATAGGAAGGGACTGCCATGATGTTAGACAATATGTGTAACCAGATTTTCTTAGAGATACTCAGCTTTAATTAACTTAGTTAAATAAGTCAGAATACAGTATCCTTAAGTTTCAATAAATATCATACAATAAATTTTATGAAAATTATAGAAGAATGAACTCTTCACAAATGATTTGTATTCCATATTATTAAAAACTTTGTTGATTATTAAAAAAAAACAACTGTTGGATACAGTGTTTATTCTGAATGCAACTTGGGAAGACATGGCAAAATATAAATCTATATATTTATTAGAAAATAATAGTAAATAAATCACATTTTGAAGAATGAAGTATAAAACTACAATGCAATATTATCTCACCTCAGTTAAACTGGCTTTTCTCAAAAAGACAACCAATAATGAATGTTGCCAAGGATGTAAAGAAAGGGGAACCCTTGTACAATGTTGGTAGTGATGTATATGAGTGCAACCACTGTGAAGAACAGCATGGAGGGTCCTCAAAATACTAAAAATAGACCTACCATATGACTCAGCAATCCCACTGCTAGGTATATACCCAAAAGAAAGGAATTCAGTGTATCAAAAAGATATTCATTTTCTCATGTTTATTACAACACTATTCACAATATCCAAGATTTGGAATCAACCTATAGGTCCATCAACAGATGAACGGCTAAAGAAATTTTTGTCCATATACACAATGGAATATCATATAGCCATAAAAAAGAATGAAATCTTGCCATTTCCAACAACATGGGTGGACCTGGAAACCATTATGTTAAGTGAAATAAGCCAGACACAGAAAGACAAATCTCACATGTTCTCACTTATATGTGGGAGCTAAATATTAGAAACAATTCACCTCATGGAGACAGAATACAATGATGGTTACCAGAAGCTGGGAAGGGTAGCAGGGAGGGCCTAATGTAGTGGGGATAGTTAATGGGTGCAAAAATGCAGTTAGATAGAACGTACTATATTTGATAGCACAACGAAGTGACTATAGTCAAAAATAAGTTTGGGTATGCTTTGAAATAACTAAGAGAGTGGAATTGGAAGTTTCCTAACATGAAGAAATGATAAATGTCTGAGGTGACAGATACTCCAATTACCCTGGTTTGATTAAGTCACACTGTATGCCTGTATCAAAACATCACATGTACCCTATAAATATATACAACTATAATGTGCCCATAATAATTAAAAATAAAACATGTAAAAGAAGAAAATACCCCCTATATGTAATTATCATTTGTCAAATAAAAATAAAGTTAAATAAAAAAAAACAAAAAAGAACAACTATATAAAAAGAAGAAAAATACCAAAGATATGCAACAACCAAGACTCTAATCCACTAATAGAAATATAATTGTTATAACCACCTAGTAAATTCATTGAAATTATTTACTAATATCAAATGTGGGCATATGCTATGAACAAGCTTTGACACTGCCCATGTATGCACATATCTGAGAGATATGGAAACATATCTTGGCCAAAAATTATGTTGTAGAATATTCATAGAACCACCATTCCTAATAACCCAAATTGCAAACTACCCAAATGCTCATTGGAAGAGAATGCATTAATAGCTGTTATTTCTATGCAATGACATAGTAAGCATCAATGAGAATCAACATTTTACGACTATAAGCAACAATATCTGTGAATCTCAAAAGTCAGTAACAGTGAACACAGAAAGTCAGGCAGAAAAAAAAATGTGCATACACAGTATAATTCCACTTATATAACATTTAAAATCTGTCAAAAATGATCCGTGTAAAGTAGTGATTTTCCTTTGGAGGGATAGTGAGAGCGAAGTAAGTTGGGGCGATTGTGAGGTGCTGGTAATGTTGTGTTTCCTAGATTTGGTGCTGGTTACAAGGTTGTGTTCCGTGTGTTCAAAGAAAGTCATTTGAGCTGTACAATTTAATCACCTATTTTTGTTAATAGGTTATATACTTCAGTAAAATTTTACTGAATAAATAACTAGAAAAATCAGGATCTTTGTAATATTTAGAGAGGAGAGAAGATAAGGAAGTGTCCTGAATTGCTTTGGGAATTCCGACAGGATCTGTTTTGAGACCTGGATAGTGGATATATGCATATTCATTTAGTCAGTTTATTCCTAATTTTGCTAATATATTTTTCTTGTGTACTTTTCAAAATTCTATAATATATAATTGTATAATATCTCAATTTTTGAAACTATAATAAAATGATGAAAGGGCATAATATGCTTACAGAATCAGAAGATATATACACACATACACATTTGCATATGTTATGTATAGATATAAAGATACAGATACAGATATATATGTACAGATATGTATTTTCTTTATAGGTATAGAATATAAATACTAGATGGAGGGACATGAGTCAATTAAAAATGATCCAAGAAGAGTTCCATAGTTCCAAAGAAACTATAATGTAGCAAGGGTCTTGGATGGGGGTTTCTCCAAGTCTATTATTTTTCCTAAAATATTATGCAGTCCTATTAATGCATTGATTTTTTAAATATTGATGTAACAAATAGGCTGAATGCAGCAAACATCATTTAAAACACATATACAGCACCACATTGTTTAAACAAATGTGCATAAAAGATAGAGAATCTATGAAAAATGTACCATTGTAGTTTTTAGGTTATGAGCCTAAATGTTTTTTTTTAAATTTTTTCC
This sequence comes from Mirza zaza, assembly GCA_008750895.1. NCBI lineage: Eukaryota > Metazoa > Chordata > Mammalia > Primates > Cheirogaleidae > Mirza > Mirza zaza. The sequence goes on from VSMD01127574.1 coordinate 13,399, forward strand.
TATAATAGTTTGCAATGCTTTAAAACTTATCTATATATGATTAAAGTGTGAAAAACATAAACTTATTTAAATATTTAGTAAGTCCCCACTGATTTATAATATGGTTCATTTCTAGATATATATTTATTTAAAAAAGGCTATAATGCGCATCAGAACAACTGGCTTATTCTGAGTTTCTACATTCTTCTACCATTTCTTATAACTTTCACCATTGTGATCATTAAGAGAAATGAAATGAACAAATCATGCAACAGAGAGAGCACAGGATATAAGGGGTAAATATGACTTACATAATCAATATATTAGGTTAAATTGTGCTGATCATTGACCAGTGTCATAAATTCATACATGTTATATAATATTAGGTATATTAATTCCTAATATATAATATTTTTAATCTACTATAAGCAACATTTTTATAATTTTGTTTTCCAATAATTTTTCAAAAGTACATTGGGGCAAATTGAAATTTTGACTGTTCTAGAACATTTCCTCATGAGTATTCTACACTGTACAGGGAACTTAATAAGTCAGAGAAGATGTGTGGTGCATCATTTTATGTTTCTTTCTAGTTAAATTTATATTATGTCCAGGTGTTGATTTTCTTTAGGAAAAATGTTTCCAATTTTAAAATTGTGTTAGAACTTTCATTATTATTTGAATTTCATAATTCTATCTCTTTAATAGTGTTAAATGCTACTAATTTCAACATTTCTTTGAGATTATATACCGTTTCCTATAAATTTATACATTCTATTCTTACTTTTGTCTTCCTCCTCTTCTGATAACCAAATTTTTAACCCATTTAAGGCAAGAAATCCTCATATAAGTACTTAAATGTAATATCACAAATAGCGATTTCAGCTTCAAAGTGCTGTTTTCTTTGAAGGGTATTATTATTGGTTCATTTTATTAAGAGACTTTCACTAGTACACACATTACATCAGGAGTTCCCCAGCTCCTGATGAGTTGTATAATTTTTGAGTTGTATAGTTATTTCGTTATATATTACAATGTAATAAAAGAAAAAATAAAGTACACAGTAAATGCAATGTGCTTGAATCATCCCAAAACCATCCTCCCCACCAGCCTGTGGAGAAATTGTCTTCCGTGAAAACAGTCCCTGGTACCAAAAAGGCTGGGGACCACTGCGTTATATGTCTGTTGTTCAGGTAGTGATGGATCTTATTCTTTGAGAAAGGTAGGAACATAATTGAGCTACTGTGGCTCTTTACAGATAATCATTAGAGAAATTCAAATCAAAACCACAATGAGATATCACCTAACTCCAGTAAGATTGGGCTGTATCAAAAAATCCCAAAGCAACAAATGCTGGTGAGGATGTGGAGAGACAGGAACACTCTTACACTGCTGGTGGAAATGCAAATTAGTGTAACCTCTGTGGAAAAGAATTTGGAGATACCTCAAAGAGCTACAAGTAGAACTACCATTTGATCCAGCAATTGCACACTATTAGGCATCTATGCAAAGGAACAAAAGTCATTCTATAATAAAGACATCCGCATTTGACTGTTTATGGCAGCACAATTCACTATAGCAAGGATGTGGGAACAACCCAAGTGCCCATCAATCCATGAGTGGATTAATATAATATGGTATATGTATATAATACCATATTATAGAATATATTGTATTCTATTAATACAATAGAATATATTGTATTCTATTAATACAATAGACTACTACTCAAAGAAACAATGGTGATCTGGCACCTCTTATATTTTCCTGGATAGAGCTTGAGCCTATCCTCCAAAGTGAGGTATCACAAGAATGGAAGAATAGGCACCACATGTACTCGCCATCAGACTGGCACTGACTGATCAACACTAAGGTGCTCACACAGTAGTAATATTTTTGGGGGGTAGGGGGGTTAAGGATGGGCAAACTCACAACTAATGGAGGCAGTGAGCATTGTAAGTGGGGAAAGAGCATGTATCAAATCATGGTTGGATGTGGCAAAGTCATAGCATGTAACCAAAATGTTTGTACCCCCATAATTACCTGAAATAAAAAAAAATTAAAACAACAAAAAAAAGAAAAGACAGGATTCAAAGGAATGCATGGGATACCATTGAGGAGATCTGGGTAATATATGTGCTAAATACATCTCTATAATCAAAAAATTTCTACTGCCCTTGTCTCAGTGAAAATCCATTTATGAACTCTTCCAGCAGGTCTGGGATATGTACACTTAGTTCTTTCATTTTTGTTCACTCTACAACTATCATATACTTGGAGGCATTGAAAGAAATATTTAAACTAGCTGGAACTAAAGTATGTCATCTTGTTGCAATATATTTATTTCCATCATGCATTACCTCCTCAATTGTATAAAGGGCACTGAAGCTCAGCAAACTCTACATGTAGCTACCAGTAGTATAAAACCATGTGTCCAGTTGCCTGGCTTCACTAGCAGTTACCTGGGGTTGGCAACATAAAGCTTGATCCTTATGGAATCCTATTTCCCATGCTCGAGTTAGTCAATTTCCTCTTAATGTCTTATGCTACTGGTAAAAAAAAAAATTGCCTTTGGAGTATTGTCACCTTTGCCTTGAGTGAAGATTTAATGCAAGATAGAATTGTATGAACTGTTTTTTTTCCTTTGATTATTTTAAAATTAATTTTCAAAAGAAACTTTGTATCCATTTCTTTGTTATTGTTTTTCTTTTAATGACCTCTGCAAACATGCTCTCCCAGTCCATGCTGTCCTTGACATAGTTGGCCTTTCATTTGAGTGAACTTGCATAAAATTAATAGACAAAATATTGGATCTTCTTATAAAATATGGTAATTTTCACTTGTAATTCTGTGCTTCATAAAAATAGTCAATGAAATTAACAAAAGAACAAACTAAGAAAGTTTTATATTAAGTGAAACCCTTAGTGACACTAGAAGGTCACTAAGTGACACAGTGAACAATAAAAAAAATGATGAGAAGCTCTAGCAAGGCTGGCGTTAAGCAGTGATAGTAGGAAGAACCTTATTCTTTTGGCCTCAAGTGCATCCTGAAGATGAGAGACGACCATTTAAAATTTGGTTGAAGGCCAATTACAATCCAAACTTAAGTCCAAAATTTCACAACAGGTAGCGGTCCAATTTTACTGTGCTTGAGTGTGTCTATGGGGAAAGGAGGTGATAATTGTATCTAATTTTTTTGTTACTTACATTTTTCTAGCTATTACCATGTTTCCCCAAAAATAAGACCTACCCATAAAATAATCCCTAGCAGGATTTCTAAGCATTTGCACAATAGAAGCCCTACCCCCAAAATAAGACCTAGTGATGGGCGTGGCTACGCAGCGTGTCTGCACAACCCATGCATTTCGTTGCAGAGGGGTAAAGAAGACGAGCAGCCCTTCTCATCTGCCCCATGAGAGCTCTAGTGCTCGACCTGAAAGATTGGGGCCAATGGTTCTAAAGGAAATAGAGTTGCAAGAAATTCAGGATGGAATTTGGGGTTTGGAGAGTTATGATGATGTTCCAGAAGAAGACGACTTAACTATCCCCTGAAAATAAGCCCCAGGGTGTCTTCTTGAGGAAAAATAAATATAAGACCCTATCTTATTTTCAGGGAAACACGGTAGTGAGGATGTAAATCTATTTATATCCAAGCCATTCGGTTTCTGTGTAGAGAAATAACTATTGACATCTTTTGATCTCTCTTCCCTATTTGTTTATCTTTTATCTTTTGTAGAAGTTATTTATGTATATGATTTACTAATGTGTTTTACTGTACATCCTATGGATTCTTGATGAATTTATAGAGTAATTAGAAAACTGATTGCATTAAGTATTGTATATTTTTATCATGGAACATGTGTAACAGAAAGAAGCTCAAAAATGCATTAAATTATTTTCATCACATATGAGCTAACTGTTGATTTGCATTGATAGGTTGAATTTGCATGTGAATTCTATAAAACATACAAATTCACATATATATTGCAGGTATGTACAGGTTAAAAATATATCCAAGTAAATATTTGCATATTCACCAACAATTAAGACATGGGATGTTACCAGTAACACCATTTGGTTCTGGGCTTTTCTTCATGGGAAGAGTTTTAATTACTATTTTAATGTCCTTATTTGTTGTAATCTATTCAGAATATCTATTTTTTATTAAGCCATATTTGGAAGCTTACGTCTTCAAGAAACATGTCTATTTCATCAAAATTGTATAATTTGTTGCAGAAAGTTGTTCATAGTGTTTCCTTTTAATCATTTTAATTTCTATAATGTCAGCAATGAATTCTTGTACTTTATTCCTGATTTTATTCATTTATGTTTTCTCTCTTTTTTCTTGTTCAGGCTTATTAAGGTTTTGCTAATTTTTCTGACTTTTAAAAATTATTATAGGCACATAACATAATAGTTGCATGTCTTTATAAGGTACATGTGATGTTTGATAAGGCATACAATGTGAATTAATCAAATCTAGATCCAACTTTTTATTACAAGACTTTCCTCTAGCGTTCTGTTTCTATTTCATTGACTGCAGGTTAATATTTCTTATCTACTTTGTTTTGCTTGTTTGGTGATTGGTTAGTTCTTCTTTTTCTAGTACTGTAAAGTCAATGCTTAGATGATTATTTTGAGGTATTTTTTCTTCTAGCATAGGCATTTAACCTATAAATTTCCCTTTAGGTTTAGCTGCAACCTGTCCAACCTATACATTCTGATATCATATGTTTTCATTTCTATCCAGTTCAATATATTTTCTAGTTTTTCCTTGTTATCCTTTCCCTTTGACTCTTTGATTAATTAGAAATATGGAGTTTTTTTGGAAGATTTTTAATTGCTGCTCCAATTTCTGTGCTTGATATTGATCTGTTCAGGAATTCTATTTCCTCCTGATTGAGCTTAGAGAGGTTGCGTGTTTCTAAGAATTTGTCCATTTCCTCCACATTTTGCAGTTTTTAGGCACATATATTTTTATAGTATTCAAAGATAATGTTTTGTATTCTCGTGATGGCTGTTGTGACTTCTCCTTTTCCATTTCCGATTGAGTTTGTCAAAGTCCTTTCCTTTCTAGTTCTTGTTAATCTAGCAAGAGGACTATCAATTCTATCTTTTGAAAAACCAACTTTTGGTTTTATTGATCTTCTGTAGAGTTCTCTTGTTCTCAATTTCATTTAGTTCTGCTCTGAGCTTAGTTACTTCTTTTATTCTGCTGTGTTTCTCTTTCTTTTCCAGTTCCTTGAGATGGTTTATTGGTTTGTTGATTTTTGAGCTTTCTGTCTTTCGGATGTTAGCAATTAATGCCATTAGTTTTCCTTCGAGGAATGCTTTTGCTGTACCCCACAGTTCAAAGAATCTTTTGATTTCCATCTGGATCTCCTCCTTGAGCCAGTAGTTATTCAGCGATAGATTGTTTAATTTCCATGACTTTGTGAAGCAGTGAGTGTTTCTGTTGGAACGGATCTCTAATTTTTACCACTATGGTCTGAGAAGATACATGGTACAATTTCTATGTTTTTTAGATGGTTGAGGTCTGATTTGTGGCCTAGGATGTGATCGATTTTGGTGTAAGTTCCATGAGCTGATGAGAAGAATGTGTATTCGGCTTTATTTCTATGGAATGTTCTGTGGATGTCTGTTAGACTCATTTGCTCTAGAACTCTGTTTAAATCCATTATTTCTTTGCTTAGTTTCTGTTTGGAGGATCTGTCCAGTTCAGTTAGTGGGGTGTTGAAATCCCCGGCCACTAGGTATTACTGTTTATCATGCTATTTAAATCAAACAGGGTTTGCTTTATGTATCTGTGTGCTCCTGTGTTGGGTGCATAAATACTAAGAATTGTTAAGTCTTCTTGTTGGATTTTTCCTTTCACCATTATATAATGACCATCTTTGCCCTGCCTTACTTTTGCTATTTTAAAATTTATGCTGTCTGAAACCAGGATTGCAACCCCTGCTCTCTTTTAACTTTCATTTTCCTGGAAGTTTGTTTTCCAACCCTTGACCTTGAGAGGATCTTTGTGGGTTAGATGCATTTCCTGGAGACAACAAATACTTGGCTTATGATTTTTTATCCACTCAGCCAGTCTATGTCTCTTCAGAGGACAATTCAAGTCATTTACATTTACTGAGAGGATTGATATTTGGGGTAGATTTCTGTTCATATTATTGGGTAAATTCTTACTGTTTTGTTGTACCTCCAGAGCCATTGTGGTATCAAGGGTCTGGACTTTATCTCCAGAGTGATTTTACTTTGGTGAATGTCTACTGTGCTGTTCAATGTGTAATGCAGGTCTGAGTACTTCCTGCAGGGCAGGTCTGGTCTTCACAAGTTCCACCAGTGATTGCTTGTCTGGGACGGTCTTTATTGTACCTCAAAGAGCTAAAAATAGAAATACCATTTGATCCAGCAATCCCACTACTAGGCCTCTATCCAAAGGAAAAAGACATTCTATAATAAAGACATCTGCACTCAAATGTGTATAGCAGCACAATTCACAATTGCAAAGATGTGGAAACAACCCAGGTGCCCATCGATACACGAGTGGATTAATAAAATGTGGTCTATGTATACCATGGAGTACTACTCAACTACAAAAAACAATGGTGAACTAGCACCTTGTGCATTGTTGTAAAGGTTTTAGTCTGCCCACATCCTCTTGAAGTTTGTTATTTTCTGCTTTATAATAATTTTGTTTAAATAGCAGTCATCCTAATGGGTGTGAGGTGGTATATCATTGTGGTTTTGATTTGCATTTTCCTAATCATTAGCGATATTGATCATGTTTTCTTGTGCTTATGGGCCACGGGGTATGAGGAGTTATTCTTTAACATGTATAGAATTTCAGTTTTGCAAGAAGAGAAAGATTTCTGGAGATAGATAGTGGTGATGGTTGCAAAACAATATGGGTGTACTTAATATCACTAACTGCATACTTAAAAATGATTAGGCCAGGCAGGATGGCTCACGCCTGTAATCCCAACACTTTGAGAGGCCAAGGCAGGAGGATGACTAAAGGCCAGGATTTTGAGACAAGCCTAGGCAACATAGTGAGACCCCATCTCAACAAAAATTACGTGGTAAATTTTATGTTATGTGTATTTTACCACAGTAAAAATATATTAATGTAAAATAAAGAAATTATAAAAAAAATTGAAATTAGGCAAGTCACCAACCTGAATATTAGCCCATGTTAATAACTCTATTATCTTTCCATGTTTGTACTCCATATTGCTGGAGAAAAATTTATGAATAACCATTCATTTAGTGTCCTTAAACAAGGTTTTTCTAAGAAACAATGCATACGAAACTGAATAAATTGATGGTCATTGATTATTTTTACATTGCTATTTTATAATTGTAATTTTGTTTGCCTAAATATTAAATTACAAATCAACACTAAAGTAATAAATGCACACATACATTTTACTGTTAGCTTTTTATTTGAACTCCTTATACCGTTTTCTAAGAATCAAAATTACCTATAATAGAACTGATTTTTACAGTGTTTGTGTTTTGACCTGAGACTTAGAGCAGATATGCACAAAAGCAGGCAATTACCTGCTACTATTGTGAAGTTCTATTTTTTTTTCTGTTCTCCCCCCCTACAGTAATTCATCCATTGCACCAGAAAGCTATGACGTGATATATTGATACTGCCAAGAACTTCACCAGCAGGTGGTCTGGAGGAGAACTTGTGATTCGTAACCCCTCTTTCACCTTTGAATGCATTTTAAATGTCAAACTTTTGGAAAATAAAGCCCACGCGTGCAGAAACGCAGGCTCTCGTGTGCCTCCACAAGTACAGCGGGCTGTGGTGGGCACTCCCGGGACTGCAAACTCTGCTGGCTTCTGGCATCTGCAGAGTTTGGGCCTAGTCTACACCCTGTGTCCCCCACTGCCCTGTGGCTCTGCTCTGCCTCCCTCGCCCTGGCAAGAGCCCAGGGGCCAGTGGCCACAAGCTGCCTCCATTCCACCCCTAAAAGCCATTACCGTGACGAACTCGTGCAATGCTGCCTTCTTTGGTGATCCTCTCAGGCCTGCTGCGGCTGACCTCCGTGGGTCACTGTAAATGAAGACTCTTGCTCTGTAAGAGGATGGCCTTTCCACAGTGCACAATGAGGAGGCGGGTGTTGCCCTCCTTGTTCCAGTAGCTCAGGCCGAGGTCAGAGGAAGGATGCTAGAGCCTGTTCAGTTTCAGGGCCTCAGAGCCATGGGGGGGGGGGGTCCTGCTGGGCCTGGGGGTCGGAGGGCTCAGTCCAGAGCTGAGACTCAGTCCAGTTGTCTTTCCCTGACCCTGCACAAGAGGTCGTGCATCTCCTGGGGCGGGAGGTGAGGAAAGGAGGAGGCCTGGGTGAGGTCAGAGATCTGTAGGGTATACTTCTCCCACTCAGGGCTGAGGTTACCATGCCCTGAAGTGTCTCTGGACAACAGTAGGATAATACTCCCACTTGTAGAAGAGCTTCTTCCAGGAATTGGAGAAAAGTATAGTTGTGTGTAGGGTGTGTGTGTGTTGGGGGGTGGGGCTTGGAAGTTTGAACATGATGCGAGATGAGCAGACAAGTGAAGAATGAGGATACCGCTATACCCTGGAAATGCTCGAGTTTTGCTCACTGTAAATTCTGAAACACCACTCTGCTAATTACGGTGCTACAGAATGCTGGGACGAGCACCAAGTGAGGGTGATATTTCGATACATATCCATTTATAAAATTATGTTTGTGTTCATATCATTTTGTAAGGAGCCATTGTGTCTGAACAAGAGCAGATGTTTTTAATTTTTTTCATTTTTCTCCAAGTAATTTATTAATGCTATGGACATAATTTTTAAATATTTTTAAAATACCGTCTCAGAAAGAAAATAAAAAACTCCTCAAATTTCTAGCACACAGAAAGGCTACACAGCCTGTTGGACTTTCTTTTTAGTTTTTTTAATTTCAGCATATTATGGGGGTACAAATTTTAAGGTTTCAATAAATGCCCTTTCCCCCTTCCCCCCACAAGTCTGAGTCTCCAGCATGACCATCCCCCAGATGGTGCACATCTCACTCATTATGTATGTATATACCCGCCCCCTCCCCCCTGCCCAATACCCTATTACTGTAGTACCTATGTGTCCACTTAGGTGCTGCTCAGTTAATACCAGTTTGCTGGTGAGTATATGTGGTGCTTGTTTTTCCATTCTTGGGATACTTCACTTAGTAGTATGGGTTCCAGCTCTAACCAGGAAAATAC
>VSMD01127576.1:0-19936 GCA_008750895.1 Mirza zaza
CACGGGAGCCCACAGTTACCTCTAGATAATAGGATTATGTAACTGGAAATATCCCAGGTGCAACCCCTGTATTTTAGCTTGATGTCTGTACAAAAAGAGACCAAGGATGAACTTTGCAACACCTTGTTCTCTAGTACTTGTGTCTTTTTCCAACAACACGTCAGAGATGTTTTCCATCTCCACAGTGTTGGTCACAGCTGCAGGGCTGCTAACCCCACCTTCAGGACTAAGCCTCTCTTTCCCTCCAGATCAGGGTCGCCATGGGTTTTGCATTCAGATCTGGGGTTGGGTAGGGTGAGAGTCAGACTTACAATTCAGGTCAGAAAAAAAACAAAACTGAATATGCATCTGGATTTTGGTCCAGGATGCTGTTTTATAGTCAACAGTCAAGGCGTGAAAGATGGAGGGTTAAAAATCAGGAGTAAAGGATTAGGCTAGATTTCAGGTTTCAAGAAAAGACAGGATTCAGATTAGAGTTTGAGTTCAGGTTCAGGCTGGGGTGAGGTTAGATCTCCAACTGGATGTGAAGTTAGGATCAAATGTCAGTGACCCACTTGCTCTTACTCGAAGGAGGAGGGAGACATGGGCAATATATGTAATCTTAACACTTGTACCCCCATAATAGGCTAAAATAAAAAAATAAAAAAATGTCAGTGACCCCAGGGAATGCATGCTTTTTATTATAATATGGTAATTTAGCCAGTTTACTTGATGGAGTACAGATGTCAAGACCTCTTTGTAGCTAAGACTGCAAATTAATAGGAACCATAGACAAGCCCATTTGGAGCTACAGAGACTGTGTGTGTGTGTGTGTGTGTATCTCACACTATCCATGTCAAAGTTCGATTCTGCATCATCCACCCCACTGATATAGAGACCCAATAGGATGAGGATGGATGCACATCACAGATGTTTGCTGCCTCTACAAATGGGAAAGGTGTAGATTGGGGGTGGGTCCCAACAGACATTCCACCTGAATCGGGTAGAGAGAGAAATATGTGCACCAAAGAGCTCCAAGTGTTTGTAGGTTGTGAAGAGCCTGATAGGAAATTTGAAATGTGCCGCACACAGGGGAGGGAAGATCATGAAAGATTTAATATGAATATGTAAATGCTTAAATTGGGGAGTGCAAAATATTTACAATATAGATATAGTGAAAAATGAACCATACAGATGGGGCAAGTGCACTCTTTCTCTCTCTCTCTCTCTCTCTCTCTCTCTCTCTCTCTCACACACACACACACATACAATCTCTGTCGCTCCAAATTGGGTTTAGGGTTAGTGTTAATTTTCAATCTTAGCTTCGAAGATGTCAGGCCACCTGGATTCCACCAAGTAAACTGGCTAAATTGCTAAAAGTGGCCATTCCCTGATGGCTTTTGTCCCCCAAAATTACTTTTTATTAATCCTCCCCATACCATGCTGAATTGTTGTATAGAGAATATCCTTCCACATTTCTGTCTCACAAAAACATGCATAGGTTATTAAGTTTTCCCTTCTCCCATGTATCTTTTTAATTACGATTTTCAATCACAGTAATTAAAGGGAGAAAGGTCCCATGTAGTGTCCTTGGTTCCCAGTTATGTTCCAAAATGAAAATAACACAAGAAAAATAAATGCCAGGAAGAAACACCTAAAGTTTAACTTCCCCTATTTTTAACTACTTAGGGACTCTTTCTGCTGAGATATTAAGGTTTTTAAAGTCTTTCCTGGACCTAAATTTCCTGCCCAGGTAAGATACCATTGAGATACTAAAGGAAGCCCAAATTCACCTGAGAATGGGCAAGAATGTTTAAAAAAAAATACAAAATGCCATGTCATTACATGTAGAACCTCAGTTCAATGATCTGCAAGGTTACTGAGATCATGCTGTTGCAATATTAAATATGCTGGAATACATTGTTTCGTGTTCATTTCTGATATAGTACTAGGAACCACATTTCATTAAAACAAAAGCCCCTCAATCCTGATACTCACTTATGGAAATAAAGCCATACTTTTCAAGAATTAAATCAGTGCTCATACTTTATTTTAAATTTACTCTGTATCTTAAACCAGTGGCGGATTTAAAAGACACTTCCATATCTTATGATAACACTTTTCTTAAAATTTCTATTTCAGTCTTATTCTTAATTGGACTGCAATTTAAGGGAGAATTTTTGAGAGTTAAATAGAGGAGTCAAAGCCTGCTTTATAGTGTGCATTCAATTTGCTGTGTTCTAAGAAGCTAATTTTGTTGTCTTGAGTAGAATTGCCTAATATCTACTTTGCTGTTAATAAATGGGGAAAATGGTAGAATCATACCCTTATGAAGATTTACTGCTGCAAAGGATTTCCATTAGTGTTCAATATACCAAAAGGAATATATAACAAAGTGACATTGCGTGGTTCTATTTTCTTAAAAAATTTTTTTTTTTAGCTGAGCAAAATTGGATCTATATTCAGAAATTGCTTTAAAACACCTTCTTCCATCATTCTATTATAACCTATCATGGCACTGGAGAAGCTGTTAAAACATAAGGACCTAGAATAATAAATCACCAAAGCCAGGTTATTGCTTGGAAAGGCTGCCTGAGATGGCATATGTCAATGGAAATCTCACAGCTAGAAATAAAGATAAAATGTTGGTCTGGATAGTACACTAACTTGTATGTGTGTGTGTGTGTGTGTGTGTGTGTGTGTGTGTGTGTGTAGTATTTAAAGACAGACTATTTCATGTTAAAAGCAATATTTCCTAATAAATTCCAATTAATAGTACCAGAATGGCTCAAGCAAGAACCCAAACCAGTCAATTAATTCACAGAAAAACAAATATTAGAAAATTTTCATGAGTCAGATTGAGTTTTACAAAGGAACTCTTCTTACCAAACTATCTCAGGCTGCAAAATCACTTTGAATAAAATATGCTGGGGTACATATAGAAGAAAATGGGGCCTTAACTCTGAATTTCAGTAAGGAAACAGGTAAATATTAACAGTTAGACATCTGGGGCAGGGAATAACATGGAGCTACCTTAAAGAGTTACAAGTAGATCTACCATTTGATCCAGCAATCCCATGACTGGGCATCTACCCAAAGGAACAAAAGACATTCTATAAAAAAGACATCTGCAATCGAATGTTTATAGCAGCCAAATTCACAATTGCAGAGATGTGGAAACAACCCAAGTGCCCATCAGTCCATAAGTGGATTAATAAAATGTGGTACATGTTTACCATGGAGTTGTACTCAATCACAAAAAAATAATGGTGATCTAGCACCTCTTGCATTATCCTGGATGGAGCTGGAGCCCATTCTTCTAAGCGAACTATCACAAAAAGGGAAAAACAAGCACCACATGGACTCACCATCAAATTGGTACTGACTGACTTAACTGACCAATACCTAAGTGCACACATCCATCAGGTGTCGGGCAGGTGGATGGGGGAGGAGGGGATGGGTACATTCACACCTATTGGGTGCAGTGTGCACCACGGAGGATGGACACTCTAGAAGCTCTGACTTGGGTGGGGCAAAGGCAATGTAGGTAACCTAAACATTTGTACCCCCATAATGTGCTGAAATTAAAAAAAAAAGAAATTGAAAAAAAAGTCATTTATCTTTCTACCTAAGAACACAAGACTTCCAGAGAACAGAACAATCTCCCAAGGTCTTCTGCTGTTCTTGGATGTGATTGCAAACTGATTAAAAATTCAAATGTTGACAAATGGATGATTTATGAAAATGTATCCACCTTGGATGGCTGTTGGAAACTGATGAAGGGAACAAACAATCTAACCTGTGATTTTCCAAAGGAACGGAGAGAATAAGATTGGAATTCAAGAGCACTTGCTCACTAAGTAACCTTTAAGGTAAAATGAAAATGGTAGGGTAATTATAAATATTAAAACAACAACTGCTATATCACTAGGGTGGATCAATTTCAGAGTGTGGGATTTTGAGCAAAAAGAAAGACATTAAGTGACAAAAAATACTTCTACATATTGAGTTTTCTAAATTGAAGAGGACAAATAATTTGGAGTGGTGGACAGTCACATCACAGAGGATAACTAATTTTCCCTGAATATAGGCATTACCACTTGAGGGTTATAATTTAGACTGGTAGACTGGGAAAGGGCATGAGATTAATATCAATAGTGTTTTTAGTTACGTTCTTCCTGGGGAGCCCTGTAGGTGAGTAGAGAGTTTAATCTAGTCTTGTGGGTGTCCAAGACCAGTTGTAAAAGGCCTTAACATTTATTTATGGAGGGGAACATAGTAAGAAGAATTATAAAAACATCCTCCCTACCAAGATTCTTGTCCCCTGGCTATTAAATCAAACATAAATCTAAGTGTTTTTGCCTTTGCAGATCTAATTAAGTTTACGAGGCAGCCGATATCAAGGCAAGCTGATTATCCTAGAATATCCAAGGTTACCTAACATAACCAAGTGACCCTTAAAAGCAAAAATAAATAAAATTTAAAAAGCAATGGAACAATTAGCCATAGAAGAAGGGAAGGGAGAAAAGTGGCAGAAAGGAGGGTCTGAGAGATTCAAAGCATTAGAAGCTGCCATGCTGGATTCGAAAACGGAGACAAGGAATCCCAGAGTCCCCAACATTAGTGGCCCCTGAGTGAAGGTTTTTCCTGGTTCTTGGAGATCACTGGGAGAAAAGAATTTCAGGATGCACTATGTAAGCCAAAGCAGGCAGGCTTTCATTAAAAGATTGAAAGTGAAAGTACACTGTCAAGGGAAGAAAGCAGAAGGGCATAGAGAGCAGCTGCACCAGGAGGAAGTGGTTTCTGGTCTTTTGAAGTCTTGTTCATTGAGGGGAGGAATATTCAAGGCTACAGGGTTGGATTTTACCAAGAATTTGGGTGGTACTTCCTAGAACTGGGCTCGCTCTCATTTTCATACTTTCTATGGTGGCGTCAGAACTGTCATGGTGACTTCAAAGGCAGAGAAATTTTAAAACCACAATACAAATGATATGGTGGTTAGCCAAAGTTGAGGTAGGATGACCAAGATAACTGACAAGCTGGTTGAAGCTGGTTCTTGTCTGTGGTTATCAATACCCTTTAGTTAGACTTTAACACCTGCACCCACTTCTGCAAGCCCCTGCATCCGGTCTCAGCCCTGTCTCCTAGTCTCTCACTCTAACACTCAAGAAGCCAAAATTTACCCTCAGCCAATAGCCAGCAAGGAAACAGGAAACCTCGACCATATGGAACTGAATTCGGCCAACCACCCAAATGTTCCTGGAATTGGATTCATCCCTGGAGAGTAGAAGAAGAAACATTCCCCTGCCAACATAGAGATTTGGGCTTTGGAGACTCAGAGAAACTATCCAAATTACTCAGATTTTGGAGCTACAGAACTGCGAGATAATAAAAGCGTGGGGTTTAAGCCATGACACATGGGGTAATTTGTTACAGCAACAATGAAAACCTAATACAGGGAAACACAGGCTGTGTTAATTCCTTGGATGAGCTTCAAATTGCAAAGGATGAGATCTGAAGACATGGATGATTGGCTGTAAATGCTCAGAAATATACTTATGAGGAACCTGAGACTCTTAGGGCCCCAGGAGGTTGTACATTTTCCTACTAAGTTAAAGAGATAATTTAAGTATAAAATGGCCATTTCTTCCTATGTCACCATGCCCTCCTAAGACAGCCGCCCTAACTGAGAAATGACTACCATGCATTGTAGCAGCTTTCCATGATTATTTGGGGGTAGAACTGTCTCATTACCATATGACTAGGGGGGTCCCTAGGCAACATCTACAGGGACTCAGATAGTACAGGAAGGTTTGGGAGAACAATATAACTGTGGGCTCCACCTTAGACCACAAAGTTCATTAAGGTACGATTCCCTATCTCCTCTGCTTGATAAAGCGAACCCCAAAGCTCAAGAAAGCGCCCCCCACTCCCCACTGATTCACAGGCCACCCCTTCCATCACACCAACTTTCAATCTTGAATGACCAGGGGTAGCTCATTCAGATCACCCAGCGTATTAACGCAATTTCTGTTTCGTTAGGATGTGAAGAGTTGCTGTCAGTCTAACCCGGAGTGGATGGCTCCCCCAATGTCTACAGAATTCCAAAAACAGCAGTATCTTAAAACCCACGAGACAATGTCACTTCCTTTGCTGTGGATAAGTGAGCCGCTTTATGTTCTAGTTAACGTGTGAGTCTTCCGCCGACTTCTCTCAGGACCCCCGTTTCCCCAAAAGCTAAGCAATTCCCTGACACTGCCATGCATACTCAGCTCACATGGAAACACAAATGAATAGGGTATAATAAGACTGTGCATCAATTAGAAGATACCTAAATTAGCCGACTACACCAACCAATGGGGACATGTGATTTGAGCTCTATTTTAGTATTATTTTTAGTAGGATCATAACGAATAATATGGAAAGAACAATCTGGAGCCAGAAGACAGGATTTAGACCCCTACTTTTATCAAATAATGGTAGGTTATGAAAGTAAGTTTTGTCACGTAAAGTATGAGGGTTAATACTACTACCTTTATCACAAGGCTGTCCTAGAGGGCAAAATGTGAAAAAAATAAAAAGTAGAACATAGATCCAGTGCTATACAGCCTTTGAAAAAAATAGTATCTATTAAAAGGAAATAAAAAGCAAGACTAATAAAAATAAAAAATGGGGTAAAAGCATTTATCTTATCCTAGAATAACCACTGGGGAATCTCTTTTAACCATCCAATATGCAAGAGTCACAGTAAGTAATGAAAAATGCCAAGGAGGGAGAAAAATGAAAGCTCATAAAAAGCATGGTGGTTCTGCAAGAAGACAAGTATGGCAGTAAAGACTTTACTAGGGGACAAGACAGATGGGATAGGTCAGCAAGCTTCCTTGTGCGAAACCACGGTCCGGAAGCACCCATCGTGAACTTCCCGAGAGCAGCACTCAGACAGATGTATGGGGTGATTCAAACACCCAGAATAAAATGAAATGGCATATGCTTCAGAAAAGAAAAGCCACATATGATTCATTTTGCAAAAAAGTCCCAGGAAGTAGGCTGGGGGATTGTCTTGTTGGTCAGCTCCAGGCAATCAAATGCAGAAGTGAACTTTGAGGGGTAAGAAGGGATTTGACATTACTATGCAAGAGCGAACACACAAATAGGCCATTCCAAATTCCTGGAGCTTGCTTTGAATCGGATTACAAGGATTCTCAGGAAACTTAGTGGGTGCCACATTGTTATTGGCATAAAGGATTCAGAGACGTGACTTGCATAACACTCACCTCTCCGCTGCAAACCAAGGTTGCATAGGTACACAGGCAGAGCATGCCTCATAAATTCCACATAACCGGGGATTTATTTCTTCCCATGATGTTTTTTTTTTTTTTTTTTGAAATCAATCGTAAACCACGAGGAAGAAGAGGTCCCAAGTTATCCTTTGTGTTAATCAATATTTTTCTAGACTGAGTTTTCTCAACTTCAGCAATACTGACATGTGGGGATGGGTGATTCTTTGCAGTGGGGCCTATCCTGGATATTGTAGGTTGTATAGTGGCATCCCTAGCCTTTGCCCTCTATTTGCAAGTAGCACACCTCCCTCAATCTAGCTGTGGCAACCAAAACTGTCTTTAGATCTTGGCAGATGTCTCCAGGAACAGGAGGTAGGGGTGTGTATATTAAAAAAATTCTCATGACTGAGAACTTAGACATCAGTGTAGCTAATTTGCTTCTTTTAACACTGACTGCCATGTGAGTTGTATTTAACTCAGGCTACTTTTGAGCCTGGGGCCTCGTGTAGCAAAACCCAGCAGCTGGTTCATGAAAATCTCACTTGTTGATGTTCGTACTGTTACAATGAATATTTAACTTAATTCTAAAAACATGGATTGTGTTGCATATAACTCACGCACAGAAAACAATAAAAAATGACAAATTAGAAAGGATTGTTTTGTTTTAATAAAGCTTTGTGGCCCCAGGGAAAATTTTTTTTTCCTAGGGTGGCTGTCAATGTGTTAAGTGACTTTTTAATAATTTACTTATCTTTTTTTATGACTGTCAAATATCATTAGACAGCTCAAATATTTTCTATAGTCTTTGTACATGTCCTAAAAGAAAAATAAAAGAACTTGGCATTATTGCATATGGAGAATCAAATTAGTCAGTGATCCTTCTATGATTTGTTGATGAAATCAAGCAAGTCAGAGCGTAGCGAAGCATAGAGTGAGTTACACACAACACACACACACACCACAGACACACAAATACACACAGACCTGAAATTATGAAGAACGATCCAAAAAATAATAACTTGAACTTTAGGACTGTGTCTCCGCGGCGTAACTGAAGTCCATAAATATAGTAGATACAGCTATTTTGTTTAGCATTAGTCAAAGATTCATAGGGACAAGGGAATGTTTCCAAGGTGTTCAAGGTCTGAGGTATAACATTTCCACAAGTCCAGAAATTTCTGAAGAAAAGAAAATTTGAAATTCTTTAGAGAAATAAAAATAGTTTCAAGTAATTTAAACCCTGTGGATGAATTGATTTTAGGGATAGGGTCTGTGTCTCGTGTGGGGGAAGAAGAGAATTTCAGTGGATATAAAGACATTTTTGATGGAGTAAACATTTTAAGGAGCCCGGGGCATTTCTCTGATATCATGCATGCATGTGTGAGTATGTATGTTTGTGGGTATTGAATTCCAAATATCAAAGTCATATTGATTCAGGAAAAAAATATCCTGAAAGAAGATAATGAATGCCCTTCCTTTATGCATCTTATCCTCAAAATGCAGACGTTTGCAGAATAGCTTGAGCACAAAAATGGAAACACGCATATTTAAGTAGGAAATGATATAAATATATATGGAACCTAAACACTTGTTAAGCAGACAGAAATTGGAAAGTATTTGAAGGGTATTTTCCAACTTTATAAAAACATTCAAGAGTAGGTGGGAATGAAGTGAACCACAGAAAAAGTAGACATATGCATCATAGCCAGAGAAGAAGGGAAACAAGTTGAAACTTCACTTTTAGACAAAAGACGTAAGAATGGTGCATTTCATAATCTGTTGTTTTCTGTGGGAATATGTTTTTGCAAAATTTATAATGTAAAAATAGACTCAATTTGACTCAAACAATAGGAAAGTCATGGGGTATAAAAGAAAATAAAAATGGTATTTGCAATTTACATCTAAGCATAACCAGGAGACACAAATAAACGATCTATTATTATAATTATATCCTTGACCTTTTGCTGCACCATGGAAATTACACTGTACTAAGATTATAAATACCATACGCCAATGAAATTAATGTTAAGTGTTATGTTTATTAGGAGCCTCTCAGAACAAGCATGTTCATTGGGATGCCATCTTTCTATTTTAAAAGACACAAATAAGTTTATATAAAGTTGCACAATGCTAAAAGCTATCCCCCCTTCCGTAAGGGTGTGAATAAATGAGTTATTTGAAGGGTTGTCTTCAAATCCCATTTCTCCAGCCTCCAATTTCTTCCCTGTCCTTCAAGCCCTTAACCTGTACCCATGGAGATTCTTGCTTCCATATACCACTTGGACCTGCAAAGCCAAAACCAAAAGTATTTCAGTTTTTTTTTTTTTTAATAACAGTACCTCATATTTGGTTTCAATGCCTGTTCTGGTTAGCTGATGCTGGATAACAAACCAGTCCAAAATGTGTGGCTTCAAATAGGACCTCTCATGATCCTGTGAGTTGATTGCACCGAGCTAAGAAGATCACCTTTGAGATCTCCTGGGTTCTTCTCATCTAAGAGATAGGAAGGGAATTATCGGGTACTTAACCAGATGGGATGACCACAGTGGCTCAGTCATGTGGCTGGTGGTTACTGCTGGCTGTGGACTGGGAGTGCAGCTAAAACTATCGATTGGAGAACCACACACAGCTTTCCCATGGGCCTTGAACATCTTGCAGCGTGCTGAGTTCCAAGAGGGAATGACCCAAGAGTCAGTATTTTGAGTAGCCTGCGTGGAAGCTCTGTAGCTACTTATCACGCAGCCCTGGAAGTCCCAGCAGTGCTGCCTCCAGAATATCCTGTTCATGAACACATTCACTGAAGCCAAGACCAGGTGCAAAGAGAAAGGGTTGAACTCAAAGTCTAAGAACATCTGCACCCATTTCTATTCACCACACCCTTTCTGTTAAATCTGTTCAGTCACAAGTGATGATTCCTATAGATATACACAAGAGACTGCAAGTACTATGTTGCATTGACAGGAATTCACCTCTTGACTCAGAAAAGCAGAATGTTGTGATAAATGAATGCTGTCTGCCAGGGACAAGGAAAACTGGCCTATTGGTTGAAGACTGATTTATCCTAAATTCCTCCATTCACACACAGGAAACTTGAAGCTTAGTGCAAATAAGAGACTGGCCCTCAACCTGTCCCAAATCATACATCAGACAACAAATTACACACACATGTTGTTGATGCAGACTAGAACCCGGGCCTCCACCAAGTAATTATGTGTGTGTTCCAACATATCACATTAAATATAAATGTCAACCACGTTACTGTTGGAATGTTATAGATTAATTTCTAAAGCAATAAAGAGGATATAGATGGAAACTGTCCGAAAACAACAGATGCAGAGAGAAGGGGATATTCATATACTGTTGGTGGGACTGCAAACTAGTACAACCTCTGTGGAAAGTAATATGGAGATACCTCAAAGAACTAAAAGTAGACCTACCATTTGATCCAGCAACCCCACTTCTGGGTATTTACTCAAAGGAAATGAGGACTTTTTATCGAATGGACATCTTCACTCGAATGTTTATAGCAGCACAATTCACAATCACAAAGATGTGGAAACAACCCAAGTGCCCATCCATCCATGAATGGATTAATAAAATGTGGTACATATACACCATGGAGTTCTACTCAGCCACAAAAAATAATGGTGATCTAGCACCTCTTGTATTATCCTGGATAGAGCTGGAGCCCATTCTACTAAGTGAGAAGTATCATAAGAATGGAAAAACAAACACCACACGTACTCAATACTAAATTGGAACTAATCAGTCAACACTTATGTGCACGTATGGAAGTAAACCTCAACAGAAATCAAGCAGGTGGGAGGGGGAGGGAGAATGGGTAAATTCACACCTAACAGGTGCAATGCACACTATCTGGGTAAAAGGCACACTTACACTTTGACTCAAGCTGTACAAAAGCAAATTATTTAACCAAAACATGTGTACCCCTGCAAAACTCTAAAATAAAAAAAATAAAATAAAAAAAATAAAGCTTAAAATACCCATCCTGGGGAAAGAATTTAAATTATAAAAATGTGAAAGAAAAAGAAATAATTTCAGCAACGAGGCATGACAACAGTGTGAATCCTAACACTTGCAAGCACTACTGTTCATGCATTAATTTAATGCAATTGATGACTGCTTCACCTGCTGTGTTTCAGGCTGTTAGCCAGGTATGATGGATGGTGCATGTGGAAGAAGGGTGATGCAGTGCATACTATCATGAAGCCAACCACCAAGAACCGAAGACAGATACACACTGGAGACCAAAGGCACAGTAAATGTGAAGTCGAAGTGCTGGGTGCTTGGAGGTCCAGGTTAGAAAATCTAGGGTGTAGCAAATGAACGGGAGATGGGCTAGCAGGAAAAGGCAAAATGGTTTAGCAAGAATAGACAGTTTAGGGACTTGAAGGCCACATATAGGAGTGACTCCCATGTTATAAGGGTGACTCAAAGACAAAGATGACGGGATAAAAGACCACTCGGTCTCTCAGAGAGGCCATAGATTTGTTGGGCAAGAGTGAATGTCTAGGAGGCGACTGCCCAGGTAGAAGTGAGAGAAGATAGGTGATCATGGCAGAAAGCTCACATGCTCTAGTACTGCACTTTCCAAAAGAGTAGCCAATAGCCACGTGTGGATATTTAGCACCTGAATTGTGGCCTGTGCAAATCAAGATGCATTGGAAGTGCAAAATCCACTGTGGATATCAACTAGTTAGTAAAGAAAAAAAAAAGTATGCAAATGGTGTCTCTATTGCATGCTGAACTCATCATATTTTAGATATATTGGGACAAATTAAATGTATTAAAATTAATCTCAATGGTTTCTTTTGATCTCTTGCATGCAGCTATCAGAAAACCGACAATTACCTATGTAGCTCACGTTGTGTGTTCATGGGACATCGCTGTTCTGGAGGAAATCTGAAGTTCTCAGATATTATGGTTTTCTATGGTTTTCTTGTTTGCTTACATAAATAACCCCATTCAATAGGTCAATATGCACCATAAAATGCTGGTGAATTTGCAGAAACTTTTGCTCACATATCTGTTCTATACAAGAAGAAGGTGAAGATGTATAACCATAAAGGCTCCAAAGTCACTTAAACAAGGTGTCAAGAGGAACCTCAAGCCCTGATGAAGCAGTCAGTGAAGATGCTCATCATAGAAAGAAGGAGAAGTTTTGACACTGATTATGCCTTTCGATCATTGTGACCTTGAATCTTTTTGTCAGGGCATGAACTATGGAAGTGGCTGGATACTTTCCAAGCTGCCTTCACTCTGGCAAAACTCTACTGACATTGCCAGGAAGAAGAATGGAGAAGGAATATCCCCCAACCCAGCAAGATCACAGGACGACTCAGATTGGGGGTGTTCTTTTAATGCCTTTCTCTCGCATTGCTCTTGCTACAAATCAGAATAAATTCACCCTGGAAACAATGATCTTCCTTTAATAATTAGTATTGACTTACATCCAAAGTAATATGTTTATTTATTTCCCAACAATGAAATGTGTACAATCCTCAAGAGAGTTTTGAATGAATTATTCATTTGCAGAAGATGTTTTCTTACTTCCTGGGGGTATTACCCGTCTCAAATTCTCAGGCACAAGGAATGCCACATGTTGATTTATGGTGCAGTACAATAAGCACTTTCTCCCAGTCCAGGAATGCACAGGGATAACGTCCTGGGCCCTTCCTTTTTCTACTCCAGAAACGCAAAGTGGTCATTGAACTCATGCTTCCAACGTTTGGGTGATTTGACAATTGATCAGATGGATCAAGGAAATTAGAACTATAAACCAGCCTGTTTGTCATACCTGGTGGGCAGAAGAGCATTGAACTTAGACACAGTAAGCCTCCCCCTCCCTCATCTGCCCATTGGGAGCAGCTCATCATGACGGTGTCTGTGGACTTCTCCATCCCTGCCTAACAAACACCCCCTGTCTCATCTGTTCTGGCTAATATACCAGAATACTGTAGACTTGGTTGCTCACACAAAACAAACATTTATTTCTCACAGTTCTGGAAGCTGGAAGTCCAACATCCCGGCGTGGCAGAGGCTGTGTCTGGCGGGGACTCACCTCCTGGTTCACAGACGGCGCCTTCTCGCTGTGTCCTACACGGCAGAAGGGGCGAGGGAGCTCTCTGGGGTCCCTTTTATAAGGACTATAATGTTATTGTGCACTATTGTGCTATTGCACTATAATGCAGTATTGCAATGCACTATTGCACTATAATGCACTATTGCAATAGTGCATTGAACACTATTGCATTTCCCTCCATAATGGAGAAGAAGTTGTTTTTAATAATTGCTTTTGCAAAGATGAAACTCTTTGAAAAAAAATTGAGGCACTGGAAATCAGGGATGGGGGTGGGGTGCGGTGGATATAGAATAGTCCTTTGTATAAATATTAGGAATAGCAATTCCACCTCCTTAGGCCCCAGTGCCCAATGGTGTATCTGGCAAAAGGAATTGGTAAAGTGGTGAGGAATATATACTGACTGGAGTGGATTTAAAAAAGGACAGGTGGTAAGAAGTTGAGATGTGAACAGTTGGAACTCTTTAAAGATGAGGAGATTGCTACTTGATAAATAAAATTATGGGTCCCCCATCAAGCAGAGGAAGTAAAGTTAAGTTATTTGCAAAACAGATAAGAGAATGCCAATGTGGTTAGATATCTCCAGCAGCTATACACAAATAGAAGCTCTACAGGTGGGGGAGGATATTGGGAACAAAGTTATTGAGTCAATGCTGGAAGGATGAGGGTCCCCTACATGAGACCCTTAATGGTTGCCTCTCTTTTCCAGTACATAGTGCCTATTTCTATATTGAGTTGCCAACTGGTCTGTTTGTGAGGAGGTGTGTGCATTTGTAATGCACCAGATGGTGAATTGTACTTTACTGTAAGTTCTGCCAATTTCTCTAAAAATAATGAGTTGTACTAATATATATCAGTCAAAGTTCTCTGTTAAATTTGTTTACCTATATAGGCTCAATTTATTAAATTGCTCTATTTTAAGAAATTGGCTCATGCAATGTTGGCGCTGGCAAGTCTGGAATCTGTAAGACAGGCAGGCTGGCAACTTGGGAGGGAGTTGGCACTGCAGACAGGAGGCAGAAAGTTTTCTTCTTTGGGGGAGCTCAGGTTTTGCATACTACTAAATCAAAATTTTATCTGTCCCACATCCTATGTTTTAATTTGCATTGCTCCAATATGAAGCTGCAAATTTAGTGAACATCAATGTGCCTTTCTCTCCCAGTTTGTTAAGAGAACAACAGAAAACAACTTCAGTGTATTTATATAAATAATGCGGGGTCCCTCCTTAGGCTAGAGATATTTAGAGAGATCTCTGGGGTATCACTTTCACTACCCAATATCTTTGAAAACTCATTTGTTGGCACAGTCCATCAAAAAATCAAAAAAGTCAAGCCAAAGACATCATTGTGTACATTCTTTTTGTTTGTTTGTGTTTTTAGAGACAAGATCTCACTCTTTTGCCCTCTCTGCTGGAGTGCAGTGGTGTCATCATAGCTCACTGCAGCCTCCAACTCATGGGCTCAAGTGATCCTCCAGCTTCAGCCTCTTGAGTAGCTGGGACTACAGGGGCACACCACCATGCCCAGCTATTCAAAAAAAAAAAAAAAAATATATATATATATATATATATATAGAGAGAGAGAGAGAGAGAGAGAGAGAGATGGTCTCACAGTGTTGCTCAGGCTGGTCTCCAACTCCTGGCCTCAAATGATCCTCCTGCTTCGGCCTCCCAGAATGGTAGGACTACAGATGTGAGCTACCATGCCTGGCTTATAATATATACTTGAAGAAGACGGAGAATAAAAAATTGAGAGCTTTCTCTTTGACATTAAATGTACCAAATTCTGATGGATGAATACAGTTCTTCTTTTCTTGTAGCTTTGAACTGCAATATACATAATTTTCGTACTGGGAGCAAAAGAGGGTGTTGGAACCGTTGGCGTGGGATGCACTGTGGCATTATCAACTGTGGCAGGAAATGCCACAAGGGGGGCCCTGGCTGGGCTGTAGTCTTGAAGGCCTCCTTTCTTTCACGGAGTATGGATGTGAATGAAAGTGAGGACACTACCTTTGCCAGCAGACTAGTCCACAGCAAGTCTCCCGTGGCTAGAGACCATATGTGCTCAACCTAATAAACTTGTAATTTATGCCCATGCCGTGGAGCCCGAAGAAGAGAAAACACTGGCCTAACGCCAGGGAGTCCAGGCGATGCGGACAGCTGTTGTCAGACTCTGAGCTCTATTTTCCCCTCAATTATCTGGGAAATTTAGAGGATACACATCAATTTGGGGAAAGTGGTAAGGCTCATGGGGACTGGGGCTGGCTGGAGAGCTAGCTCACGCGTGACGCCAACACTTCCTAGCTAAGTGGTCCCACGGCTGCCTGGGCTCTTACCACTCTCTTCTTTCTCTCTTTCCCTCTCAATGGTTCTCGAATGTTAAGTTAAGTGGAGATTAAAAGAAACTGTACATATCTTGCTTTGCCTTGAATCTAGGACTTCCGGGGTGTTTAGAGATTATTTCTACACTCCCTCTTCTCCTTTTTTTAAAAAAAATCTTGTTTCTTTCCCTTTAGTTTGACATGCACATGCAATTATCCCAGGAGAGCTCCAGCATTGAAACAATGTTACTGCCACTGGCATCTCTGTATTTGTTTCTGCAGTGGGTCATTATGTTACTTAGATATTCTGCCAGTGTTTTTTTTTCCCCCCCATGAAAATTCAGGACCATAAAATGTAGATGCTCTGAAAATTGATGAAAGTATGTTTATTAAGGTAAATCAGGTATTTAAAATACAAAGAGAAGTTAATGCCTTTTGCAACAATCTGGATGGAACTGGAGACCATTCTCCTAAGTGAAGTTTTGCAGGAATGGAAAAGCAAACACCACATGTACTATTAAATTAGAACTAAATGATAAGTGCACATGTGCACAGAGGGAAGCAAAACTCAGTGGAAATCAAGCAGGGTGTAGCGGGAAGGACAAGAGGGGAATAAACCAACCTAATGGGTACCATGAACACTCTTTGGGTGATAGGCACACCCATAGCCAAGACCCAAGCACTACAAAAATGATCCATGTAACCTAAAACATTTGTATCTTCTTAATATTCTGAAACAAAAAACTCAAGTTGTAAAAAAAAATATTTAAAAAACTCAATTAAAAATCATGCAAAGGCATATCTGATTTCACAGCGTCTAACACAGACCCTACCATTATTTTCTTGTCATGTTTTAAAAATATTTTCCAAACACAAATCCTTGCCATCTGGCAACACCTCAGGGTTTAGCTAAAAATAGCCGGATTCTGGTGGAGCGATGCATTTAGCACCACCAGACAGCCCTTTATTTCTTTATTAGTGAGTGACACAGAAATCGCTCACCTGCTTTAGCCACAGCTGAGGTGTCAGGTAAGAAAATAAACACGTCCATCACCAATGAGAATTTTAAACCCCACTGTTTTAGAGGTGGATATTGAAGGATTTGGTTTCCTCTAAAATATACCTAATCATAAAGGACTGCATTCATTAAGAAGTAAAGCTTTGTGTTGAACTAGTAGGGGAAAAAATGGTAGTTCTACTCTCCCAAGAAAGAAAAAAAATTCAAGGTCATGCTTTAATATGTCAGAGGAAATAATGATCTCAATAAAGAGTTCACCCAAATAAAAACCAATTCCCAAGGCTAGATCATAAACAGACTCTAATCTGAAATAATAATGTGACAACACACAGTAGCAAAATAAAGACAGAAAAATATTTAATCAGGACACAAACAAAAATTTTAAAAGTATTGTTTTTCAGAAATGCATGTTATGACATTACCCGGGAAATGATAGTAAACTCTAATTCCCAATAAGACCGGTCTTAAAAATCTAAAGTATTTCAATATTTATTAGATTAAAGAAAGAAAGGAACAAATATGCTCACAAAAAGAAAGACAAAAATCCTCCACAATTAGTCAGACCTATATACTATACAGATCAAAGAGATTTAAGAAAGGTTGCTTGTGTTGTATATTTTTTTGGAAATCAGTGCAAGATATTCTTGAATAGTCGATGACGTGAAAAGCATTCAGGACAAATACAAATAACAAATTGTCACCATGTGCCTTCTTAATACCACACCTCAGTGGTAATGTCTGTATGCACCCTTTCCTGGATGTCATAAACAAAACCCTGCAACACTACAAATCAAACAGGAGAAAACAGCATGATGACTGTGATGAATGTGTGTGTGTGTGTGTGTGTGTATTTGCCAGGGAGTCAACATTTTAAAGATCATAGCACAAAAAGTAAAGAGAACAGGCTGGTTCTTTTATACCATCAGTTGTATTCTAAGTCATGCACACACATTGAGAATATAACAATAAAAGTGGTAATAGTTTAGTTGTGGAGATATACGGAGGAAATCTATATCAATTATACATTGGGCAGAACCCACAAGGATAGGAGAGATGAGTATTTCTGGTAGAAAATGCAGCTGCCTAAGTCACACCCTCTGAGAACCACCAAACTCTTTCTCTCTCTCTCTCTCACTGCCTTTCCACTGACTGAAATGTGTACCATCAGGGAAACGGATGGGTTGTCAGACTGCTTTGGAGACCATCAGCTATGTCCCAGTAAAGAACTGCCAGTTTTACAATCCGATTATTGGTATTTCTTATTGGTGTGGTGTTTTAAGATGTTAGAAATACCATATGTGTGTTGGGGGGAGGGGAGAGTGTGTCAAAGGAGAAACAGGGAGAGAGAAGAAACTGATCAATGGCATCAGACACCCCAAAAAAAAAAACCATTCCAGAAACTATCTCTGATATGTCCACTAACATTTTTGTAAGTCCCTGTTTTTTTAACTAAGGATAGGTATGCATAAAAGTTTAACACCTTCCATAACTACCTTCATTTTCATGTGCAAAATATTAAAAAATAAATAAAATATTCATGTGCTTTTCTTCCTCCTTTCTCTATGTGGAATGGATGCTAATTCCCACTGTCACTTTCTTTGGGACAGTCCTGCATGCCCTGCCTGTCTTTAACATCTGAATCCCAGAAAGAAACGACAGGGATAGAAAGCCCTAGATTTGGAGTTATAAGGTTTTCACACAAGCATGAAGTGGTACCTCTCATAATGAACATCTATGACATTAGGATATGCCTTTGCCTTGGTACTGTCAGTATCAAAGCCCCACAGTTGACTTTTTCTTTGTTTCCTAAGAAAGTTCGTCATGACATGAAACATTTATTCCAACATCCTTAATTGTACACTGCTCTTGTATCTCCGTATGTGCATGCAAGTGGGCATTAGTGACCTTCTGTCTGAATTCCAAATGCTGTTAGTTGATGAAACAGAACAGGCTAGCAGTGAAGTAAAACAGCAGGTCTTGCAGAGATTGTAGGATTTCATGAATTCAACTAGAAAGTTGGAATACCTGGTGTGTTTGACAAATCAAGATATAGAAGTCACTAATTACACCCCCCAAAAAAACACATCAACAGTAGTCACTAAACAGCCCCTGATCCACTTTTTTGCCTATGAGTGTTCACATCATTTCATGTATAACTTAACTTTTATCCATTATAAAATAAACTTAATTCCATAATTAAAGTTTTATTTTTGCAAAAGCATTTAAGACCCTTTTCTCCATTATGGAGGGAAGTGAGGTATTTGTGAATTATTTTATTTAACATTCTTTTTTCAAATGATTCCTTATAAATTGGCTTTTTGTTGGTCTTTACTATCCTGGTATAATGAGAACCATTTTTATACATTTCAAACAACTGTTAGCTTCTCCCCCAAAGAAAACAGTTCTATTTAACCAAACCTGTGTGGTGCATCTGACGGGCATGTGGAAAGTAGTTAAATGATAGCTGCTGAGAAATTCCCTCAAAGTTAGGGTTTGTTGGTGGTGGAAGCTACAGAGCAGTGAGAAAAAAAGGTGAATATTTCCACCAAAAAAGCATACATTAATTTAACAGGAGTAAAAATAATTCTGAAACTCTTACATCTGGCTAACAACAACAACAAAAAAGAGTATATTATTAAATTTATGAGAGTGAGTTTAAATAGGTACTATCTTCCATGCATCTTTTTTATTTTCTTTCAATATCAGTAGATGGAGGCAGTGGAGATTGAGGAGGAAAAAGGAAAATGGTATTTCTATCAACAGTAGGAATAACAAGTGTACAACCTTAGCAGCACATGCTCCTACCCTCCTGGCTAAGTGTCGTAAGTGGGTTAAAAAGTACTGTTGTCACCTGAAGTCTGAGGAGCTACTCTAAGCCCACAGGTTGTTTGCCTTCTGCAGAGCCCTCCGAATGCTTGGCATATTATTAAAATAACCTCAAAAATGGCCTTTCCAAAATAATGAGACCTCTAAAATTTATAATGGAATGTGAGTGCTGGTAACAGGTTGGCTCAGAGTCAAATCACTGTCTTCTGCTTGCCATGAAATCTCCCTCCACATCATTTTCTTCTTCTTGCTAGGTCATGGTTTATTTAAGATTTGCCTGCGGCAAACACATGCAGCATTTCCCCCCCACAGAACAAGGTTGCAGAGAGTCAAGGCATGCAGTATATTGCAGTTTTATACACCCTGGCTGAGTGTCGTTAGGTTCAACCCCCGGGGCAGCCCCAGGTCAGACTA
>VSMD01127578.1:0-36139 GCA_008750895.1 Mirza zaza
CTCACAGCAACCTCAAACTCCTGGGCTCAAGCAATCCTGCTGCCTCAGCCTCCCAAGTAGCTGGGACTACAGGCATGTGCCACCATGCCCGGCTAATTTTTTCTCTATATATTAGTTGGCCAATTAATTTCTTTCTATTTATAGTAGAGATGGGGTCTCGCTCTTGCTCAGGCTGGTCTCGAACTCCTGAGCTCAAAGGATCCGCCCACCTCGGCCTCCCAGAGAGCTAGGATTACAGGCTTGAGCCACCGCGCCCGGCCTCTGAACCTTTTTTAACTTAACGTTTACAATTATAACTGTGTAAGACACATGTTTTGAAGACTATACGTTGGGAAATGAAGCTGTGAGAGGAATGATTCTCAACCAGAAGGGAGATATGCCTCCACCACCCCCACTCCCAGTTTTGGTTGTAAAAGAAATAACTGTGGGGGCAGGGAAGCCAGATGCCCTGCAGTGCACAAAGTTGCCCCACAAATTGAAGGACTATTTATTAACTTCAAAATGCCAGTAGGGCCCCCATGGAGAAGCACTGCAGGAGAGAAGAAATTAATGACATGGGGGTGTGTTCACTAAGTATTAAGAGAAGCTGTGTGCAATATAGTATATATAGTATGATCCTATTTTTATAAAAAACAAGTGAATATTCAGTGTATACATAGGAAAAAAGACTAGAATGGAAATCATGATTATTTCTTGGTGGTAGGATAAAAGGTTTCTTTTTTTTTTCTTATTATTGCAAATTTCTTTCTTTTTTTAAAAAATAAATATGTACTAATTTTGAATAATAAAAAATCATCAAACTTTTTTTTTTTTTTGAGGCAAAGTGAAGCAACCTCAAACTCCTGGGCTCAAGGGATCCTCCTGCCTCAGCCTCCCAAGTAGCTGGGACTACAGGCATGCGCCACCCTGCCCGGCTAAGTTTTTCTATATATTTTTAGTTGTTCCGCTAATTTCTTTCTATTTTTAGTAGAGATGTAGTCTCACTCTTGCTCAGGCTAGTCTCAAACTCCTGACCTGAGTGAGTGCAGAAATCAAACACAAGAAGAAATAACAGAAATAAGCATTGTTAACATTTTGATGTATATCTTTCTAGTCTTTTAAAAGCATATATATGTACATTTATATTTTCTTTTTTTTTTTTTTTTTTTTGAGACAGAGTCTCACTTTATTGCCCAGGCTAGAGTGAGTGCCGTGGCGTCAGCCTAGCTCACAGCAACCTCCAACTCCTGGGCTCAAGCAATCCTGCTGCCTCAGCCTCCCAAGTAGCTGGGACTACAGGCATGTGCCACCATGCCCGGCTAATTTTTTCTATATATATTAGTTGGCCAATTAATTTCTTTCTATTTATAGTAGAGATGGGGTCTCGCTCTTGCTCAGGCTGGTCTCGAACTCCTGAGCTCAAACGATCCGCCCACCTCGGCCTCCCAGAGAGCTAGGATTACAGGCTTGAGCCACTGCGCCCGGCCCACATTTATATTTTCTTAATAAAACTTGAAGTATACATTTTCCTGGACCACTAAATTGTCATGCTAGCTCACTTTGCACAGCCATGGAGCTCTGAAATGAAGCTGTCACTAGGACTGAGCGGAAAGTGGGGTGGTGTCTCCCCATTCTGCTGGGAGAATTGAATTGGCAGGGGTCCTATTTCAGCTCAGTTAATGAACTTCCTTTCATTTTAATTTTCTTAATGATTATTCATTATACAAACACGATAATCACATTAGTGAAATTTAAAATAAGAATGAGAACTATTTGTGCACATCTGACAAAATGAAGCAGCTTTCATTTTTTTTCTCTTCCCTCCCAGGCTTGGTCTACTTATATACATAATTTTTCCATTCTTGTAGGCAGACTGTACAAACTATTATGTCATCTTTTTATTTATCTTGCTATTGTATTCTAAGCATATTTTTCAGGTTTCTGACTAGTTTTCATCACAATCATTTGCAATCATTACAGAATATTTCTGATTGGTTCTAAAAAGAAAAGCAACGAGGAAGGGCCAGAAAGTGGTGGTTCTCTGAGGGGAGGCTCCTATCTTCTCTCCCTTGTTCTAGGGCAGTAATTCAGGCTTCCGGCTCCTGCCTGCATTTGTCTACCTGCAAGGGGCACTGGGGAGGAACCCCGCAGAGGAACTCCCAGGGCCCCGGGGGAGTGGAAGGGCATGTGAATGAGGGTCTCTCTTCCCCTCTTCCACGTGTCTGGTTGGGGGCTGCTCCGGGGTTGGTGACTCCCCGGCACTTCTGAGGAGAACTCTCACAGACGGAAGTCCCAGGGAACTTGCAGGAGGAAGCCCTGGGGTCCCTCGCCATTGGGAGTGTGAGTGGCCGAGGGGACATGGGCTCAGCAGACAATGTCCACTGCAGTGAACAAACCTCACCAAACTCTGCTCTTGTGGAATTGACATGGGGGGCATGTCAGACAATAAATATAATAAGGAAATTATATAGTATGTTAGAAGGTAGCATGTGCTATGGAATTAAAAGGAGAGTGGCAACCTGAGCAAGAGCAAGACCCCGTCTCCCCAAAAAACAGAAAAATTAGGCTGGGCATGGTGGCTCATGCCTGGAATCCTAGGACTTTGGGAAGCTGAGGCAGGAGGATCACTTGAGGCCAGGAGTTTGAGACCATCCTGGGCAACATAGCAAGACCCCATCTCTACAAAAAAAAAAATAATAGCCAGGTATGGTGGTGTGTGCCTGTAGTCGCAGCTACTCGGGAGGCCTACGCAGGAGGATCACTTGAGCCCAGGAGTTGGAGGTTGCTGTGACCTATGATGACGCCACTGCACTCTAGCCCAAGTGACAGAGTGAGACCCTGTCTCAAAAAAAAAAAAAAAAATGGAGAGCAGGGTAAGTGAGATATGGAGCGAGTGTTGCAATTTGCAGATTAATTTTATAAAATCAATAAAAGGAAAAACTACATTATATATCATAAAAAGAATGTAGCTGTATTTTGGAAAATAGAAACAAAAATTTTACCTTTAATTCCATCACGAGAACATAACAGTGGTTAGTATTTGGGTATATTTTCTTTCAGTCTGTTTTTCCTCCTAGGCATTGATTTTCTTGCATTACTTTAGGCATGGTATGTATATAATTTGTGTCCTCTTTTTCATTTGCTTTTTTAAATTTTTAGATGGAGTCTCACTCTGTTGCACAGGCTAGAGAGTGCAGTGGTGTGATTATAGCTCACTGCAGGCTTGAACTCCTGGGCTCAAGCGATCCTCCTGTCTCAGCCTGGACAGTCAGGCTACTCAGTCCCTAGTAGCTGGGACTACAGGCGCTTGCCACCACATCCAGCTAAATTTCTTAAAATTATTTTTTGTAGAGATGAGGTCTTACTATGTTGCCCAAGCTGGTCTCAAATTCTGCACCTCAAGCGATCCTCCCACCTTGGCCTCCCAAAGTGCTGGGATTATAGGTGTGAGCCACTGTGCCTGGCCTTCACTTGCTATTTCAACCCAACTCTTCTATCGCCAAGTCCTGTGTGTTTCTCCTGTCCTCCTCCTAACGTGCCTGCTGGGGAGGCTGAAGCTGATCTCTCAGTTTCTCTGGTTCTGGATGAATACAGGCAATTCCTGGAACCCAGTCTCCGTGGACTCCAGCTAGCCACGGGCTGCCTGGCAGCAAGAAGAGGGGCCGGCTGAGAATTAGTTACTAATAATGAGTAATTGCACAGCGTAACACATGGAACATAAATGGTGTGTGTTAGATGCTTGGCCCTTTAGTGCTTCATCGGGTGGAGGGTAGGTGAGAGTGACCAGCCACCCCCACCTCGAGCTCCACTCCCAGGCACGTGGGTTCCAGGTGGGCTCCCTTATCCTCAGCCCAGCAGGTCTCTCTCTGGGATGTCTTCTCCTCCACCCTCTCAGGGGTAAGTCCTGATGCCAGCTTACAAGAGAGTCTCATCACCAGTTTCTCTGATTTCAGGAGAGACTCTGTGGACTCCAAGTCTTCTGCCACCTCCTCTCCAAAAAGACCATCAGTGGAAAGGTAAAGGAAGCCAAGCCTTCTCTGTCCTAAACATCCTGTTCAGCACATGTCCCTCTCCCTGCTTTAATGGAGGAAGCCAGAGGCGGGAGGAAGGAGGAAACCTTCTACGTTATGTTGCCTCCAAATTCCAGGACCCACACAGTAAAAATGAGTGGGTCCCTGAACCGGAAGTGTGGCTCCTTCACTGGGGGTGCTGGAGAGCAGGTGCCGTTGCCCCGTCACCATCTGGGGAACACTCTCAAGGTCAGACTGAACCCAGGGAGGACAGAAGTCTTGAGAGCCTATACCTGGACCAGGCTTTCTGGATTTGGGCTGAACTTGTTAGGGTGTCTACCCAAAAGCAGCCTAAATCATTGAGTCGTTTATTCATGAAATATTTATTGAGGGCCTACTAGATGCTGGGAACTATTCTAGGTGCCAGGGGATACAGAAATGAGCAAAAGAAACAAAAATCCATACAGTCATGGGGCCTCGATTCTAGCAGGGGAGACAGGTAATACATAAAGTAAATTATACAATGGTTTGGAAAGTGACAAGTGCTATGGGAACAGCACAGGAGAGAGGGGATGCTCAGGAAGGGCCTCATTAAGGAAGTGACCTTTGGGCAAAAGCTTGAAAGAGGTAAGGGGGTTAGCCATGCAGATATTGGGGTCATTCCCTGGAGTGAACTGAGGGGTGGTCGGGGGGCTAGAGCAGATTGAGGGGGATGGCTGGGGGAGCGAGTGAAACAGGAGCCACTGGAGCGTGTTGAGTGTGGGAATTTGATGTGACCAAATTTGCCAGAATTCCTCCGGCTGCTGTGCCCGGAATGGGTTGTAGGGGCCAGAGGCAGAAGCAGGGTGACCAGCAAGGAGGCTGTGGTGAGAATTCAAGGCACGAGATGGTGGCTCCCATCAGGGTGGTAGCCATGGAGGTGGGGAGAAGTGGTGGCTTCAGGATATATTTTGAAGGAAGAGCTGACGGGATTTCCGGACAGATTGGATGGATGTGGGTATGGGAGAAAAAGAGGAGTCGAGGATGATTCCAAGATTTTTCACTTGAGCGTTTGCAAGGACGGAGGTGACGCTAGCTGGCATGGGGAAGACTGTGCTTGCATAAGTCAGGCTTGGGTGGAATTATCAAGAGTTCAGGTTTGGATGTGTTGGATTTAAGGCATGTGTTAGTCATTCAGGTGGAGATCTTGAATAAGCTGTTGTTGGATTATACGAAGCTGGAGTTCAGGAAGAAAGTCTGAGCTGGAAATATAAATTGCAGCGTCACGAGTGTGTAGCTGGCATCCAAAGAACGGGGATGAGATCACCAAGGAGAGATGGTGGATAAAAGAGTGGGTGTGTGGCCAGGTGCAGTGGCTCACGCCTGTAATCCTAGCACTCTGGGAGGCCGAGGCAGGAGGATTGCTCAAGGTCAGGAGTTCAAGACCAGCCTGAGCAAGAGCGAGACCCCGTCTCTACTAAAAATGGAAAGAAATTAATTGGCCAACTAAAAATATATAGGAAAAATTAGCCGTGCATGGTGACGCATGCCTGTAGTCCCAGCTACTCGGGAGGCTGAGGCAGGAGGATCTCTTGAGCCCAGGAGTTTGAGGTTGCTGTGAGCTAGGCTGACGCCACGGCACTCTAGCCCGGGCAACAGAAGTGATACTCTGTCTCAAAAAAAAAAAAAAAAAAAAAGAGCGAGCGTGCAGTGTGGTCCAGGAGGGAGGCCAGAGGTCCAGGGGGGAGCAGGGCAGGCCAGGAAGTGGCCTAGCTGCGGATTAAGGTGAGTGATTAGGATGCAGGGGCCGTATTAGATTCTGGGGTTCCCTAGTGGGATGGGAAGGGTGTTGGTTTCTGGGAGAGTATGTGGGAGCTGCACGGTTATTTTAAGCCTAATGTACCAGTAAGAGTACCATTTGGAAAAAAAAAAAGTAGGGACACGAAAATTAGGTTGTTTAAAGCTTAGCAGCCAAGGGCCTACTCCAGCTGAGGAGTAGAGGCTCTCGGGAGTGCTGGTGCCAGGGGGCATCTGAAGCCGTTTCCCGCCTCTGAGGCAAAGAGTGCTGCAGTCAGTTAGTAATGTCCAGTGCGGGTGAGGCCCAAGAATGGGGCGCCAGTGTCATCCTTGTTCTAGACAGTGCTTCTCAACAGGGGTCATTGAGAAATTTGTGGAAGCACGTTTGGTTGTCACTATGACTTGGGCCCTGCTAGGGGGGTGGAAAGGTGGGGACACTGCTGACATTTAATGGCCGGAGCCAGAGATGGTAAGTATCCTAGAACCTAGAGGACAGGCCTGCATAGTGAAGGATTGTCCTATCCCATGATGAAACACTGACCGCTAGTCAGTTCTGGGTTTGATGCTATAATACAAACAATCAACATTCGTGTTGGGGTTTATACCTCCAGACTCCTCTCCTGACTCTGCCTTCGTGGCCTTGAAGCCTCCTGGCTCCCTCCCATAATGCATTCTCTTTCTGAAGGTCAGTCAGACAGATTGTCCTTCCAGCAGTTGTGCCATTTGGTGACGGTTCGGTGCTGCGGGTGAGCAGCCAAGAGGGACACAAGCAAGTCTTGTAAAGTTATCTCCTCCCCAGACTGTTTCCTGCACTCTTTGCCTCTCAATTGCACTTTTCTCTTCCACTCATTCACGCATTCACTTGGCAAGCCACCCCTGTTGAGCACCTTCTTGCAAACTCAGCATCCTCCAGGGGTCAAGGGCGTATGTACACACAGGGTGACTAGCGGAGACCATGGCAAACCAGAGAGCCGTGCCTGCCTGAAGGGCCAGCCCCCGCCAGCCCCAGCTGATCTTGCTTTATGGAAATGCAGGCCAAGTCTTCCTCGTCTTCTAGGTTTTTAAAGAAAAGCCAGACGTCTTGATTTTCATATGAAACTCCCAATTTTAAATATCAGCAACATATTCATATTTTTCTATGACACAGGGCAGACAAAAAAATTTGCAGTCCACCTGTTTGTGACCTCTAGGGCCAGGCAAAGATTGAAACCCACAATCTCTGCCTTCAAGGAGCTAACCACTAGCGCAGAGGCAGGCCCCAAAATGCTTGCTTTTAGAAGGGGTAGACGTAACCCACAATGGGAACATAGGAAGAGGGTCTCAATATGAAGTCAAGGGAGACTTCATGGAAGAGAGGATTTGAGATGAGAATTGAAAGATGAATAAGAGTTTGGCAGACAAGCCAGGAGAGGCATCTCAAGCAGACAGAATGGCACGTGAAAAAGTGTGGCGCTGAGGTCAGTGAGCATGATGCTCTGGGAAGGGAACTGTAGCCAGAGTGCCAGGAAACAGACCATCAAGGCCACCATGGGGACAGAAGGTTGCACGTCATGTATCAGCTGTCCCTCACCTGGGCTGTCCGAATTATTTGAAGTTTGCCAGTGCAGTAACTGAGGTGCCCTGGAGGTGGCGCGCAGGAGCGGAGAGCGGGGCCTCGAGATCCCTCCGCTCAGACCTTGGGGCAGGAGCATTTTCTAAGGGCTGGCGCGGGCACGTCCAGGGAGCAGAAGGAAACTGCTGGTAAATCCAACCCCCCAGCCCCACCCCGGCCAATGATTCCCTCTCTACAACCTGGCGCAGTTCCCAGTCGTGTGCATTGAAAGCTAAATGAGCGTGGCTGCCTGAAATGCCTCCCAGACGCAAACTCCGGCCAGCCA
Source organism: Mirza zaza (assembly GCA_008750895.1). Classification (NCBI taxonomy): domain Eukaryota; kingdom Metazoa; phylum Chordata; class Mammalia; order Primates; family Cheirogaleidae; genus Mirza; species Mirza zaza. The sequence goes on from VSMD01127578.1 coordinate 7,643, forward strand.
GCCAGCCCCTGGCCAAGCAGGAGGGACGGGGACTGGGTGCGCCCTGCCAGGAAGGTAGGAAACAGTGCTCCAAGCAGCCTCGCTCAGGTAAGAGGACTCTGGAAAACTCTCTTTTAGAGAAACAGTGAGGGGTGTCAAAAAGAATTGGAAAGGCAGGCAGACTTAGGTCTGTGGTCTGACTCCAGCATTTGCTAGTTGGATGGTTGACCTTGGACAAGGCAGTTCAGCCTTCTGAGCCTCAGTCTACTGATTTGTAAAATGGGGATAATTACAGCTTCCTCTGAAGGTCATTGTGAGAATCAAAGGAGGCGGTGAAATGCCTGGCATTGTTCCCAAACCATGTAAGTGCTCAATGAATGCATAATCCTCCGTAGTAATACATGCATGCAGTGTGGTTATCTATGCAGACTGCCTGATACTTTGTCACTGGAATTCTCTTAGGTGCTTTAATCTTTTTAACAACCCCATGAGATGGGTACTACCGTTATTCCCATTTTACTTGCGAGAAAACTGAGGCACGTAGGGGTTGAGGAACACACCCAAGGTCACGTAGCTACAAAGTACTGGTGTCAGGCTTTGAACCTGGGAGTTTGGCCCTGGAGTCTGAGTTCTTAGTAAATATCTTCAGTGTAGGCCTTCCAGAAATAACCACTGTTATTATTGCTGTTTGCTCTGCCTCCTTTAAAGCAGCATGCCATAGCCTCCCCCATCACAGCCGCTGAGGATGTGCGACAGGGCACACGGGGCAGGGGCACATCCCAGCTGCAGGAGAGGAGGTTGGCTGCACTCATGGGGGTGGACAGATGCTGGCTCAGAGACAGATCCCTCAGACGGCAGGGCCACTGACCTTCCAAAGAGCCCTTCCTCCCCCCACAACTCAGCTCTGTCTGGACCCCCTGAGTGTGCCTTTTATCTCTTTGTGATCAGTCCCCCAATTCATCTTGTATTCATTCATTCATCCACTCACTCATTCAACAAAGCTGTATCGAGTGCCTCCCTAGAGCACTGTCACAGGTGCTGGCCTGCAGTGCTGAACCAGTGACAGGGTCCCCATACTCTGAGCCTGTAACCTGGGGACGGGAGGCAGACGATGTTTCTAAACACATAAACAAGTTAATTACAGACGTGGATAAGTGCTGTGGAGGAAAGAAACCAGGTGATGTGCTAGAGAGTCATGGGGTAGGGACAGGGACAGATTGCCTTGGCCGAGGTGGTCAGGGAAGGCCTCCCTCAGGATGTGGCATGTGAGCTGAGCCCAGGAGGAGGAAGAGCACTGCAGGAGGAGGGACCAGCCAGTGCAAAGGCACGGCGGTGGGAGGGATGTGTGGGTTTAAGGGACAGAGAGCAGCAGTGCCGAGGGGGGCTTCAGCGAGCCATGGGGGAGCATGGCATGAGGTTAACTCAGAAGGGGGGTATAGGGGCCAGGCATGGAGGATTTGACTTTACACTGGAAAAAAATTGGTCAAAAGAGGGGAGTGACTTGATCAGCCGTGAATTTTTGAAAGGTCCCTCTGTCTGCCATGTGACAGATAGATTGAAGCAGGGCAAGAGGAAGGGAGAAGACAGCTTTGAGGCTCTTGTGACCGTGTAGGCAAGACCCCAGTGGCCAGGACCAGGCTTAGGGCAGGGAGATCCATTCACACGGCCCCCCAGTTTATACCCTTCCCAGCCTTTCCTCGCCCAGACCTCTCCCTCCTGCTGAAATCTGGCTCTCCCGGAGAGATCTGCTTAGATCTCGGCTTCCCTGTCCCCCTGCCCTGCTGCCGGGCCACCCAGTTGTCAGGCAGGGTTGGGCAGAATCAAGGCTAAGTTAATCTAGGACAATAAGTTTCAAACTGCATTGAAAATAAATCAATCAATCAAAGCTAGGAAGTGTACCCCCTTTGAACAAAATTTTAGAAACTCAAAATGTAAACCTTATAAGCACAGAGCCTACCATCCCCAGCCCACCTCACCTTTGAGGAATCTCAGGGCTCCAAGAGAACACATAATCCCAGAGGTCCAGGGGTCCGTGGTGACAGAAGGGATCCAAGGTCAGGCCAAACTGCAAGAGTTGGGAGGCAAGGAGGTCACTGGCAGAGTTCACACTGAGAAGTGCTCAGTGGAATGTTGGATGGGATTCTCTTATAACCCCAGGTTTTTGATACTGGGAAGGCTGGGCTGCTCAGTCAGCCTCACTCTCAGACACAACTCCTTGGGCCTGGAAAACTGTCAGAAGCCCAGCATCCTCTTCTTCCTGAAGGGAAGTGATGCATCTATAGCCTGAAAGTGAACGTGAGAAGCAGCTGTGGATCTAGGCCCCAAGGCTGCCCAGCACAACTGTCCAGGCTGTGCACTGTACAACTCCAGGAGGTACCCACATACCAATGTGAATGGCACCCCTTGGAGTTATGAAACTCAGCAGCCCTTTGAACCTTTCCACAAGGGTTCAGTGTAGTAAGACCCTAGAGTTGGTCTTAATTTCACTCCAGGAGGGGAACCCTAATTTTTTCTGCTCTGATGAATCAGATTTTTTCTGAGCAGCGGTGTGGGAGCTGGCTGGCAGACCCTGATGTGTTACTGAAAGAGAAGACAAGAAGGTGGGAGGAACGAAAGCAGAAACTTCCTGACTGCCTGGTCCCTACCCCAAGAAAGGGAGGAGTTACGCAACTATCACAAAGTCACTTCATTCTCCAGGGCTCCCTTCCCTCATCTGTAAAATGGGGCCAGTAATTCATGACTCCCAGGGTCATCAAGAAGAATAAATAGCAAGCACATGGTACATGGTGGCTTCTGTTATGACCATCCTTAGCAAGCCCCAGAGTGTGGCCAGATCCTTCCTCTCCAACCAGAGCTCCCTCACCCTCATGCTCCAGCTGCCCTGAGCCACTCAGCATTGCCCAGGCAGACCATGGAATCCGCGCTCCCATGCATTTCTGCCGAGAATACGTCTTCCCATCAACTCCTGAGTGGCCAACTCTGCCTCTCCATCCCTTGCTGAAGTTTTTGGACTGAACTGCACTGTAGCGTGACCCTTTTGACCTCTCTGGAGCCACATGTAAGTCACAGCACCATGAGGCTGGTTGGCACAGGCGACACCTGTCACTGCATCACCTGTACCCGCTTCACAAGGACCAAGGAGGGGTCAATAACAGTTGGAGTCTGAGCCTCCGCCTGGTGTTTTTGGTTGCATGTATCAGTCTTTCATTCTTTCATACTATTTTTCTGTTGTGGTAAAATATATGTAACAAAATTTGCCATTTTAACCTTTCATTTATAGCATAAGAAAACAGATATTCTGTCATTTCAGATGGATTAAAATTTACACAAGGGCCGGGCGAGGTGGCTCACGCCTGTAATCCTAGCACTCTGGGAGGCTGAGGTGGATGGATTACTCAAGGTCAGGAGTTCAAAACCATCCTGAGCAAGACCCTGTCTCTACTATAAAAAAACAGAAAGAAATTAATCGGCCAACTAATATATATAGAAAAAATTAGCCGGGCATGGTGGCACATGCCTGTAGTCCCAGCTACTCTGGAGGCTGAGGCAGGAGGATTGCTTGAGCCCAGGAGTTTAAGGTTGCTGTGAGCTAGGCTGACGCCACGGCACTCACTCTAGCCTGGGCAACAAAGCGAGACTCTGTCTCAAAAAAAAAAAGATTTACCCAAATATATAGAACAAATTAGCCTATCCTTGTATATTTCAGGCTTCCTGGCTACTCTTATTCATTGAACTTACTATATAGATTTTTTTTATTGTGGCAAAATAAGCATAACATAAAATCTACCCATTTTAACCATTTTTAAGTGTATAGTTGAGTGGTATTAAGTACATTCACATTGTTCTGCAACCATCACTACCATCCACCTCCAGAACTTTTTTGTCTTTCCAATCTGAAGCTCCATATCCTTTAAACATTAACTCCCTGTGCTGGGCACAATGACTCACACCTGTAATCCCAGCACTTTGGGAGGCCAAGCTGGGAGGATCACTTGAAGCCAGGAGTCTGAGACCAGCCTGGGCAACATAGTGAGACCCTGTCTCTACAAAATGAAATAAAATAAATTTTTAAAAATAAATACATATTTACTTATTGAATGAGTGAATAAATGGCTCACCTGTTTATGAGAGCATATGGAGAGAGCAACTAGCACAGTGCATAATACATTGCAGTATAATTATTGGTAGTGTTAGACTATGGTTAAGTGACTGGGTACTAGAGTTCAACTGCCTGGGTTTGCTGTTTTGTGACCTCAGTCAAGTGCACCCTTAAAGACATCTTCCTCTGCGATACACTTTAAAAGGCATCTCTCAAGTGGGGATAAGAATAGTGTTGACCCCATGGGGTTGTCATGAGGATTAAATGAGATGATCCATGGCAAGTGCCTAAAATAGTACCTACGTCATAGGGTTGTTATGAGGATTAAAGGAGTCGTCCATAAAAACATCTAGAACCCTGCTCAGTAAATGCTCTATCTACATTATCAAAATGGCTATTACTGGTTGTCGTCCTCAGATCAAACAGCAGCAAGTCGAAAGCAGAGAGCCCCAAGACCCCCAGCAGCCCCTCGACCCCCACGTTCGCCCCCTCCGTCTGCCTCCTGGCGCCCTGCTATCTCACAGGGGACTCTGTCCGGGACAAGTGTGTGGAGATGCTGTCGGCGGCCCTGAAGGCAGATGGTGAGAGGGCGTAGGCTGGGACAGGGAGGGGAAGGGTCCCTTTTCCCACTCGCACCAAGGGCGGGTGAGGTTCCATCTTTCTCAGCGCCCTGGGGTGCCTCAGGAACATGGTTGTCCTGAGGCACAAGCAGGCTTCACTGCCAAGGTCGTGTCTGGCTGACACCTGTATTTCCCTAATCTCTCTTAGACGATTACAAGGACTATGGAGTCAACTGTGACAAGATGGCATCAGAAATAGAAGATCATATCCTTGAACCGTGCCGGATCTATGGGTGCCTGGACTGTCCAGCAGCAGACCTGCCAAGTGCAAGGGCCTGGGACACTGGGGGTTGGGGGGGGGAAGGACTCTGGGAATAGCCCCTGCCCCCAAATCAGAGCTCTTAATCCTAGCTAACATTTATTATGAAGTTTCACACCTGCCAGCAAAACTTGAAAATGAGCAGTACCTCATTCAGTGTTGAGAACAACCCTAAAATGATCTCTCCAGTTTTATAGGTGAGGTCACTGAGGCTCAGAGAGGTTAAGTCACTTGCCAGAGCTCATATAGCTAGGAGTAGTGGCAGAGCTGGGATTTGAACCCAGAAAGTATGACTCTAGAGCCTGAGGTCTCAACAGCTATGCCAGACGGGCCATACCACAATGTGTCACAGTTGATCAAGTCATTGCCTCCTGGCTCAGAGTAGACGGAACAGACAGCATTTCTCATGCTCAGCCTCTCCCCTCTTCCACCCTCTGATGTTAACAGCTCCCATTTTATACTCTCAGATATATACCAGGCGCTGTGCTGGGCAGTTGACACTTCCTATCTCTGTTAACTCTCGCAGCAATCTCTGTGAGGCGGAGGCTGTTGTTCCCATTTTGCAGATGAGGAAACTGAGGCTTGGGAACTACTTGGTGTCAGAGCTGGACTGGAAACCTTGGTCTTTGAATTCTATATAGTGAACCTTTTCCTTGTGCCCACTCCCCCACTTCTCATCTGAAAGGGGCCTTCTATGGATAGGGGAGGTGACCGTCACTGTGATATAGATCCACTGCACCAAGAGATCTTAGGCTTAGGAGAAAAAAATGCCTCCCCACTGCACCCCCACTGAATGAAATCATGGAATTTCATTCACTGGAGAGGAAGGTTTGCATGTCAGAGATAAAGAGGTGTGGAGGGAGGGGAACAGAATCAGGGGACAGAGAGTCTAAGTGTCACACTGAGGTGCGTGTGACTCTTTTGAGGTCTCTTGGGTTCAAGCTGGGGAGCTCAGCTGGGTCTGTTTGGGAGGACTGGGGCCAATCCGCAGAGAAATCTGCCTGTTTCCATCACCTGCCTGTGGCCACCCCATACCCTGCAACACTTGCTGGTCGTTTCCCTCCACCACCATTTAATGATGCATCAGCAGTACCTCAGCAGGTCCTGCACCACCCAACACCTCAGAAACTACATTTTCATAATCTCACATTAATTCAGGAACACAGAGCAGCATGCGGTATTAGGACTATCCCAAACTTGATTTTCATTTCCTCCTGAACAGTTGTCCCTTTAAGCAGTTTCCATCTGCCTTCAAGCCCAGTTTGAAACGAAAGTGGATGGTCTAGTTCCAATTCCACTCCTGGCCTTTCCTCACTCACTTCCTCCAGGAACCAACTCCCTCTTCTAAAGGAGAGGAAATGAAAGCTGCATCAAGCTCCTTCGCTCTTTGTTCTTGGCTGGTGGGAGGTAGGGGGGAAGGATAAATCTGAGAGCTTGAATCTAAAAAAGATCTGTCCTCTTTGGAGCAATTCTGTTCTGACACTGCAGCCTTGGGGCATGTATGGCCTCCTCTGAGGGCTTGGTGACCCCAGTCTGCTGTGGTTTCGGGAAAGGGACAAGTCAGGAAGAGGCTGATGAAAATGTCACCAGCCCTGCTCTCCCCAGTAGCCACACACTCCAGGAATCCCGAATGAACACATTTTTTTGAATACATTTTTTGGCTTTCACATGCATTGTGGCGTACTCTTTGCTTTTCACACTTTTATTATACAAACAACAATAACAGAAAAAAGAAATAATACCACCTTCCTTCCTACCACTTCTAGCAAGTCATCTGTTTCCATTTTCCACATTCCCCACAGTCTCTATCTTGTGTATGATTTTTCCCAGCAACGGCTTTGTCTTCCCGGTTCTGCTTGGCTCAGGAGACCAAGAGAAAGAGGCGTGTTCCCCCGAGCTCCTGCAGAGGGTGGAGGAGTGGGAGGCTCGGACGCCTGCCTGGGGGTGAGGGAGGCCTGTCTGGGATGGAGTGTTTGGACAGGAACTCGCTGTGGTTGGTGGCCAGGGGCGACTTCCTGCAGGGTGAGTGGGAAGAGCATTACCTTCAGGAGGGGGTCTGGCTTCCAGCCCGGTCTCTGCCCGGAATTTGCCCTGTGACCTTGAGCAAGGGCTTTCACCCTTTCTAAGCCTCAGCTGCCTCATCTATTAATGGGAGAAGTAACTCTGCCCAGCCCTTCCCACGTGGATGGTACTAGGTATTATAGGGAGAGAGGGGAGGGGCGGGGCTCTATGATCAAATATATTGGGAACACCAGATAAACAAAGCTCAACGATTTCTTCAGTGCCATACTTCTTAGAGCCTTAAACACGTGGCTCTTAATCTTTTCCTCTGCCAGCTGGACTTGCAACCTCCAGGGAGGGACCCTTCCAAACTAGAGATTATCTTCATCATTGTCATCATCTTAACAGCCTGTAAATGTTGAGCACTTGATGTGTCCCAGACACTGTGAGTGCATCATGTGGCTTAGCTCACCGAATCCTCGTCACAGCCTTGTATTTTATAAATAAGGAAAATGAGGCACAGAGAGGTCATGTGACTCACCCAAGGTCACACAAGAGGCTCCGGCAAACCCAGGGTGCCTGTTCCCAGGGTTCCTGACACCACAGTGCTTGCTACGATCTGATCTTACCTCAGAGGTTGTTTCCTGTCTGTGACACTCGGCTGACCCTGTGTACCCAAGTGACAGCCCCACTTGGGGGGTCAGAGGTCACAAAGGGTCCTGACCCCTGTAGAAGTCCAGGGAGAGGAAGAGACTGCCCTGGGGCTCCTTGGGCTTCAGGGCAAGGCTCGCATCCTTCTGTGCGCCTCCGCTCGTGGCCGGCTGGCCCTTGACCGTGTCACATATCTACCAAGAACTCAAGAGCACGGACATGAAGTACCGGAACCGTGTGCGCAGCCGCATCAGCAACCTCAAGGACCCCAGGAACCCCGGCCTGAGGCGGAATGTGCTCAGCGGGGCCATCTCCGCGGGGCTCATTGCCAAGATGACGGCAGAGGTGAGGAGGGTGTGGGGGGAGAGGCCAGGCCCCCCCCACGGTGCCGGTCTGCGAGGCAGTGGGGTGACTCAGCAGACTGAGCCGGGGAGCTTTGCACCCAGAACCATCCCAGCCCCCCCCACAGCACTCTGGATGGCAGGGTCCCCAGCACAGCAATGCATACGTGTTAATTGTGCCGTGTGTACCATGTGTGGACTGTGTGTGTGGCATGTATGTGTGGACTGTCCAGTGGTACATGCGTGTGGTGTATGCATGTGTGTGTGGTGTATAAAATGTGTGGACTTTGGGTGGTGTGCCTGTGTGGGGTATGTGTGTTATGTGTGTGGTGTGTGGAGTGTGTGCGATGTGTGTAGTGTGTTCGGTGTCCTGTGTGTGTGTGTGTTATATAGCGTATGTACACTTTTCTGAGGAGAGGGTTCACCACTTTCCCTTAAATACCCAAATTAAACAACAAAGCTTTGGATTTAGGGTAAAACGGGGACCTTGGCACAGGTCCACCGGGGTTATCTTTCTGTCTAGTTTAAAATATGTGATCTTTTTAGGCAAATAGCAACATCTGCCCAGAGTTATAAATTGCAGCTCGGCTTTACAGCGTGTCGTCGTCAGTTCAGGTCGCTACACAAAAACACCAGAGACTGGGTGGCTTCTAAACAGCATTTAGTTCTTGCTGTTCTGTCAGCTGGACAGTCCAAGATCAGGGAACTGTCAGATTTGGGGTTTAGTGGCTGGGGAGGCCCACTTCCTCCTGGACTTCGACCTCACGACCTCACGTGGCAGAAGCAGTGAGGGGTCTTTCTCAGGCCCTTATTAGAAGGGCATTCATTTCACGGCCACGACCTAATCCCCTCCCAAAGACCTCACCCCCCGGGGTTAGGATTTCAACACAGGAACACCAAGGAGACCTTCATCCTGGTTCACCTTTTGCCCCAGGCAGGAAGTTTCTATAAAAAATATAGGACAGTTTTTGCTCCAGAAAGAAAAATCGCAGCGGGGGATCGGGCTGCCTGCTGTGGCTGGGGGGGGGCAGAAGGCAGCCCATGGGGAGAGGTGGGTGGATGACCCTCCGCATCGCTGCACCCCGGCTCTCTTTTTATATCTTTCCTTCTTCACCTGGCCCCTTCGTTCTTCCCCCTTTCCCTCCCTGCCCAGACATGTAGAGAATGGGGTAGGCTCGGCGGTATTTGTTAGCGCTGCTGAGTGGACATACCATCCTGTCGGCCCTGTGTCACCATCCGCCCAGCGCTGACAACAGTGCCTGGCGTGACACAGGGCTCAACAAGGGTGCATCGAGTTCACATCCGGCGTCTTTCCCTAACAGTTATACAACACGAAGATCCGGCTCACCCCCTACTCTTGTTTCCCTCAATTTTCACCTTATTTTCTATATTCTTGCACTTATTCCGTGTGTCTTTGAATGAGGCAGGGCAGAGATGGGTAAATGGGTTGTTGGGTGAGTGGATAGATTTTTCTGTTGTGTCTCTTAGCCGGCACCCAAGACCCTCCTTCCGCAATCTGACCTTCAGCCTGTTCTCCCACACTCCTCAGCTTGCACCCACCCCAAATACTCTTCCCCAGACTTGCTATTCTTGTCCTATGATCTTTTGCACCTGCTACTCTATTTGTCTGGAATGTGCCCTTCTCCTTGGAAACTCCTGTCTTTCAAGACTGGTTAGGGTATTAGCTTCTTCATGACCCACGCTAACCCCAAACACTTAGCCACCATACTCTGTGCTTTCCCTGCACCTGTATGCCTTTGCTTTAGCACGCCCTTCCCTCTCTTGTGGTCCTGTGTAAATGCTTGTAAAACCCAGGGGCAGGAACCAAATCTTTATATCCGAACCCTTTGGACTCAGAGGCAGTGGTGTGCTTGAGCCTGCTCCCGCCAGCTCAAGAGAGCTGATTATGCGTAGCTCTCCCCAACCCTGCATTCAGTTACATCACATCAGTCTCTTGAAATTGGCCATAGTGGGAGCATTTATACCATGAAAGTTGACAAATGCTACAGACCAGGCAAAGCCAGCTTACCAGCACACCGAGGCAGTTAAAGGCATTCAATAAATTGGCATCCAATAAATTTTGAATGAACGAATGCATTATGCTCTGGAAAATCTCCCCACCCCCAAATGAAAGTCAGCTGCTTTTTATTTATGTGGCCTTCCGTTGACTTGTTTTACTGTATAGCCCTGCCGTTGGTTAGGACCTAGCCCTTGAATTTAGCACGCTAGGACTTAAACATTAGTGTGTACCAGAAAACTTGGGGGCACTAATAAAAATGCATTTTCCTGGGCCAGCCCTTAACCTTTCTGATTCGTAAGAATCTGCGTTTTATCAAGAAGTCTAAGTGATTGTAATACAAGGTCAGCATTCTAAAATGATTTGACCTTTATGCCAACACTGTTCTCCATGGTTTAAGGAGTCAGGACAGACAACAACAGTTGAAATGTTTAGCCAGACCAAATCCTCATTTTAACGATGGCTTCAGCCATCCTCCTCCCTGCCCACCAACCCTTAACTAGAGCTCTCTCCAGTTTGAGCGTCCTCCTCTGCTCTCCTCTGGCAAAGGCTTAAGGCGAGTCAAAGGGCCAGGGAGATGGAAGGGAAGGGCCTGGGTAATGCAGATATTGAATGTCGACAGTGAGCTGGTGGGAGGCAAGGGACTGTTCTTCAGGGCCCCCCAGGAGAAGATGTTCTGCAATGCATGCTCACAGGTGAGCAGTGTGCCTGAGCCCAAGAGCTGCAGGGTTCTGTGAAAAGGGGGTAGCAGCGGCAAGTCACGGATAGTTGAGACGAAGTTCCCACTAAGCAGATGGCTGGGCAGCGATCACAGTTCACATGGGCACTGGGTCACGGCCAGATTGGAAGGATAAGGGGAGAATCACAGATCAGGTGGGCAGTGGTCGAGCCAGCTCAAGCAGGAAGTTTCAGGCCAAGGTCTTGGCAGCAGGGCAAGCACTAGACCCGAAGGCGCGTGCACAGAGTGCTGATCCAGGGTGGAGGCTGTTGGCCTGCCACTGTCCTGGACGTGCCTTGCTCACCCGGGCCCAGTCAGATCCCCCAGGTTTGACCTTCCAGCCATGGGTGGAATGAGGACTCTCCAGGTACAGCTTTCTCCCAGCTGGGGCAGGACCAGGAGTCCAGGCCTCCTTCCAGCTTCTGGCACTCAAACCAGCATGTTCCCTCCTCCTCTGTTCAAGCTCTCTGAGGCTCCCAAACCCTGAAGGGCAGACTCGTTTCTCTCCAGGAAATGGCCAGTGACGAGCTGAGGGAGTTGAGGAACGCCATGACCCAGGAGGCCATCCGTGAGCACCAGATGGCCAAGACTGGCGGCACCACCACTGACCTCTTCCAGTGCAGCAAATGCAAGAAGAAGAACTGCACCTATAACCAGGTATGGACAGTGTGGTGAAGGAGGCCACAGGGCATGGAGGTGGGGAACCGAGAGCTTAGGGAATAGCCAGAGGGGGAGAAGGGCTAAAACTCTCCAGGCTGCAGAGAGAAGGGCCAGCCTTCGTACACCAACCTGTGCACCTGTAGCTTCTGGACAATGTTCTCCTGAGTTTGGAATCACCCAGCTATGTATCTGCGAGGCTTGGCCAGTGTATTCCGGCCTGCCCTGAGTGGGACTAAGAAGAACCAGACTCACAGAGCACAGAACTGCTACAGAGTCACAGATAGCTGGAAGAGAACTTAGCCATGTGAAACCCAGCTCCCTCCCTATACACACAGGGAAACTGAGGCCCAGACAGGGAGTAGACGGGCTTTGCAACCTTGCCCAAGGTGGCAGAGCAGGCCAGTGGCAGAGAGAGTAATAAACCTAGATTCAGACCTTTCTGCCTGCAGCCCAGCTAACTCGGTCAGTAAAACCTGAGGGATTAGCCCTGAGTTCTAAGGGTGGAGACCACTGCCCTGGGATGGGGAGCCTCAGAAGCTACTGGGGCTCCTTCCCTTAAAACCAGATAACACCCTCCTGTTTCCTGCAATTTTCAGAAAATTGCACATGGTATGTATGCCCCTGGAGCGCCAATATTCTTGGATTCTAATTGTTGTCTAGTCATTCTAGAATTCTATTCATTCCTCCATCTCCTTGCCAAACAAGATTTATCAGGAGCACCGGTGCTCTTTGGCTACAGCAGAAATACAGCCTTGCCATGGTGGAGGCATCCCAGGGAGAATTCTGATTCAGGAATTCAGAGATGTTTGTGCAAGTTCCTGCTCTCACCCAGCAAAGCAGGTTTCCATGCGGAGTGATGTGCTTCCTGTGCCCTGCCTCCTTCCAGAGTCAACTGCCCATTAGCAAGTGTTCTCTACCACAGAGAAGCCCCACTGATACCCTTTCTCAGGTGTCACCGCTTTCCAGCGACAAGACTGTGTCTTCCTGGCAGACTGCTGGGCTCACTCATTAGTGGAGGGTGGGAGTGTTCCTCCCACACCACAGATTCCCAGCTGACAGCATTCATAGCTGAATATCAGCAAAGTAATGACTTGCTACATGTCATGGCCAACCAGGGCTGGCCTTGGACAATCAGAACAGCAACTGTTAAATGTGGACATGCCAGGGCTTTGCCGTGAGAAATGCAGTTCCTGCACCTGCACAATGAGGTGAAGGTGATGAGAAGCTAGAAAAACACTTTATTAAGTAGTCCCTGTGATCCTCAAGTGCCTCTTCTCTCTGGGCTCAGTTCTTGCATGTATAAAATAAGGATGATGAACTGGATGATCTCTAAGGATGCTTCCAGCTCACTCGAATTCTGATAGTGAGTCTGTCCCATAGAAGATGAGTTTTGAGGCAAGAGAGATCAATTGTAAAGGATCAACAAGAGTAAAAGTGCAAAGGTCAAGTTAAGCCAGTGAGATGCTGGGAGTGAGCTGATGGACTGCCAGAGAGGAAAGTGTACATTACAGAGTTCTCAGTGATAAGCGAATTGCCAAGGTGGGGTGGGAATACAGTGCCAACCTCTGGGATTTGGACCTACTCCTAAAGACAGTGGGAGCCATAGCAGGTGCTAGAGCTGCAGAATGATTTCATGAGTGGGTCTTTTCTCTCTCTCTCAGGTGCAAACAAGGAGCGCTGATGAGCCCATGACTACCTTTGTCTTATGCAATGAATGTGGCAATCGCTGGAAGGTCTGTGTGCCTGTATCTTTCCCCATCCCCTGTCATCCACAGACCCTGCCCCGCATAAGGAGTAGTATACCCACAGCCCAGAAGAGGCCTCGTGCATGGGGGTGGGGGCTTGCCAGCCTGCACAGAGTAGGCCTGCGGAGCCATAGGCAGTGGTGGGTGGTTGTTGGGGAGGCGGGGAGAGAGTGTCTGTGCATGTTTTAATTTTGGAAGGGCACCAAACTGGTGTGGTGGCAGCAGCCCACTTTTTGTCACAGTATGGGCAAGTCTGTCATTTCAGCACAGATGGAATTGGCTTCCTGAGATCCACAGAGGGGAGGAAAAACAATAACACTCTGCATTTGGACCACGCCTCTTTGCAAAGTGCTTTCACAGCTGGTATTTCCTTTGAACCTGGCCACAGCCAGGGATGAGAGACAGGAAGGCTGAACCTTGTCAGAGGGGAGTTGCCCCCTAATGCCACCAGGTCATCTAAGGCAGCTCTGGAAAAGCCTTATAATGCCCAAGGTAATGGCCCAGCTCCTGCAAAGGCAGAGGTTTTGGTTTTGGGCATGGAGCCAAGCAGAGACTCCTCCCAGAGTGTTCCTCCCTGCCAGGTCTTCTTCTGGTCATGTGATTTATGTCAGTTTCCAGCTGTCATCTGACTCGCACGTGTGCTGTGTGATGTCTGGGCCACCAGGCAGGCTGCAGGTGCCCTAAAAGTTCTAAGGTACATAGAACGGAGTCCAAGATCAAGTGGAGAGCCCTGATATCAGGTCCCATTCTGCCCTACTCACTGTGTGACTCTAAGCATGTCACTCACCTCCTTGAGCAAAAGAGTAATGAGAATGCCATTCTCCCACGGTTGATGTGAGGATTATTACGTATGCACACACACATTGCAAACAACTACAAGAACAGTTCCTTTATTTTACACACACACATATTTTAGAGACAGGGTCTAACTCTGTTGCCCAGGCTGGAGTACAGTGGTGCCATCATAACTCACTGCAGCTTTGAACTCTTGGGCTTAAGTGACCTCCTGCCTTACATGCCCAAGTAGCTAGAACTACAGGCATGTGCCACCACACCAAGCTGATTTTTTAAATGTTTTTGTAGAGATAGGGTCTTGCTATATTCCCCAGGCTGGTCTTGAACTCCTGGACTCAAGCAGGACTCCTGCCTCAGCCTCCCAAAGTTCTGGGATTACAGGGGTGAGCTGCCACACCTGGCCCCCTTTTATAATATTATTCTCACTTCTGGATGAGGAAATTGAGCTATAGAAATAGTTAAATAACAAGACAAAGTCACAGTTTGGAGCACTGAAAGTGTTCCAGATTCCTGATAAATTTATTTTTCTTACTGAGGGGCTCAATAGCACTTACTGGGACCCCATTAGAACTGCCATATTTTTTAAGGCAAAAGCCAGATGATTATGTATTTTTTCTTCATTCACTTCTCAGGCACTTAGGGATGGAGACAGATTAGTGACCTAGTGGCTTAGAGCATGGGCTTTGGCACAGGCTCAAATCCTAGCTTTACCCTTTCACAGTGACTTAGCTAAGTGACCTAAATGCACTAAGCCTGGGTTTCCTTATCTGTGAAATGGGAGCACTAATATCTAGCCCACAGAGCTGTTTTGAGGATTAGCAAGGGTAATACACACAATGCATTAACAAGGCCTCTGACAGCTCATATGCCATCTTTGTCAAATTAGAAAAAGATGTCCCGGCCGGGCGCGGTGGCTCAAGCCTGTAATCCTAGCTCTTTGGGAGGCCGAGGTGGGCGGATCGTTTGAGCTCAGGAGTTCGAGACCAGCCTGAGCAAGAGCGAGACCCCATCTCTACTATAAACAGAAAGAAATTAATTGACCAACTAAAATATATATAGAAAAAATTAGCCGGGCATGGTGGCACATGCCTGTAGTCCCAGCTACTTGGGAGGCTGAGGCAGCAGGATTGCTTGAGCCCAGGAGTTTGAGGTTGCTGTGAGCTAGGCTGACGCCACGGCACTCACTCTAGCCTGGGCAATAAAGTGAAACTCTGTCTCAAAAAAAAAAAAAAAAAAAGAAAAAGATGTCCCTTCCTCCAGGCAGACATAGCTGTGTGCCAGGATACAGAACAAACAGCATGAGCTGAGTTTCAGCCTTAACTTGCCCCTTTAGCTAGGCTCTTTTGTGCAGTCAACAACTTGTACAACCATGCAACAAAAGCCCTAAGCACAGACATGCCTGATACATAAAAACCACTATTCTTACTATTTTCAGTGTTAGCTACTGGGAGTTTGGGCAAGTCATTTAACCTGTCTGAGCTGCTTCCTTACCTATAAAAATGAGACTGATACTAGTGCCTACTTCAGAGGGTGATTGTAAGGATGAAATGGGTTAATACACATTAATACTGCCCAGCCCAGAGTAAGTGCTCAGTTAATGGTAGCCCTTGTGATTGTTACTGTCAGGGAAAGGACATTTTGCATGCTGTAAACCCTGCTCCTCCTCCTTCCTCCCTATTAGTTGGAGAGACAGGACCCAGCAGAGGTGGCAACTACACAGCTTCTGACATTTTCAGATAGTGACGGTTGTCATGTGGGAGACCTGAAGTCTAACCAAGTGATGAATAATAGTCACAGTGATGTTCCTAACCATAAATTGAGAGTCCACCACATGCCTAACTTGATTACTATTCATTTATTACCTGATACCATTCGCAGGCGTGATGCTTGCCATTTGCAGGTGAGCGATTTGGTCACGGTCACACAGCTAATAATGGCAGAGCTGGAGTCTGGACTCTGGTCTGTGTGGCTCTGGACCCCTCTTCCTTTTTCACATTCCCCCCATAGCCTCCTTGGGTGATGCAGACAAACCTCTCACATTCTGTCACCTTTTTTGCTTTGGTAGTTCTGCTGACAGAGCGGCGGCCGGCATTGCCGTGAGCACAGTGCAGGAGAACGAAGGGGAAGCGCTGCACTGTCTGAACTGAGAAACAATAAAGACTAAAATGAAGAAAAATACCGAACTCTGAATGGGGTAGTAGGAATTAGAGGAAGAATTCTTCTGCAAATGAATAATCAGTCATTAATAACAATTGGCCAGTGGGGGAGCCTAATTGGAGTAGGAGCCTGAGAATGTGTACTGACAAACCTCTTGTAGAAACACCTTTGGGCCTCGGACCTAGCAGACCTTTGCTTCCAGTTCCTTCCCCCCATCCGAAGCTCTTGGCCTTTTCTGAATTGCAAATACCAGATCAACACGGATCTAATCCCACCCCCACCCCAGAGTTGCACGTGCAGAATGGTTGATAAATGGTTTGGCTTCAGCAGATGTTACTTCCACACCATGTAGAAATGTTTCTTCCCTACTCTTTGCTCATTTCTTCCCAAACTCTCTGCTAGTCCCTCTCCACGGCTGGCTGGATCCTCTTGAGCTCAGGCTTTTTTTTTTCCTGTTTTCTTTTCTTTTTTTTTTTTTTTTTGAGACAGAGTCTTGCTCTGTTGCCCCAGGTAGAGTCCAGTGGCATCATCCTAGCTCATAGCAACCTCAAACTCCTGGACTCAAGCGATCCTCCTGCCTCAGCCTCCCAAGTAGCTGGGACTATGGTGTGCCACCATACGTGGCTAATTTTTCTATTTTTTAGTAGAGACAGGGTCTCCCTCTTGCTCAGCCTGATCTCAAACTCCTGACCTCAAGTGATCCTCCCGTCTCAGCCTCCCAGAGTGCTAGGATTACAGGCATGAGGCACCACGACTGGCCTGAGCTCAAGTTTTCTGAGTGAAGATTACAGCAGTTCCCCTGACTTCCATGTCCCTGCGGCCCCTTCCTGAGCCTCAGAATCTGCCCAGGCCCTCACAACGGGTTCCTTACTGCCCCATCTGTGGCCTGAGCTTCAGAAGACATTTACAGAGCACAGGGACCTTGTGATGCTTCTCTCATGATGACATTGGCTTGCTTTTGATGCTAATAGGAACTTTAGGCAAAGCTGGAAACTTCTGGAAAAGCCTTAGGGCAGCAGGTGCGACAACTACAGCCCAAATTCCTGATATACCCTGGGCATCATCCACTCTGGAGTTGGTAACCGTCTTCCCCCTTCCACCCATCAAGTACCTTCTGTAGATGAAGCCTGTAAATAAACAAGGTACAGACGTCTGCCACCATCTTCTACTTAACAGTGAGATTTGGGGTGAGTCCCTTGGAAAGATTGAAAATCCTCTCACAAATGATACAACACAGCTCATAGCTTGGGGAACGGGGACTGGAACCAAGGTCTGCTTCCTGTCACTGTGCTCGATGCTGTAAGAGATCCAGAGCTATTCACACACTCAGCCCCTACCTTCTAGGAGGTCACAGCCTGGCAGGGAAAGAAACCACAGGCACAGACTTCACACCAGATGGGATGCGATGCTTGCCACATTTGAGGTATGAATACTACCCACAGAAGTGCAGGGGAATGTTGCTTAGAAACCCATGTGCTTGTTAAACTTTAATACGGGTAGGAATCCCCTGGGGTTTGTGCTGAAATGAAGATTCTGATTCAGTGGGTCTGGGGTGGGGCCTAAGAGTTTTCATTTCTAACAAGCACCCAGGAGATGCCAATGCTCGTGGCCCATAGACCACACTGTGAGTAGTAAGGGCGTAGCTATCCAGATCTTTCACTGCATTATCTAATCCTTCCTCCAAATGTCTAGAAACCAAAAGAAGAACAAAACTAGAAACCACTGTCAATTAATGAGGTCAATAAAGGTTACTCTGGGGTGAGTTTTTTAAAGGTAGTACCCTGGGGCGATCTTCAGTAGTCTGAATATCTGTTTCGTTCCCTGTGTCATAGAGAAAAACAAAACTGGATCTCCACCCTCGATAACCTTACTGTTTACAGAGGAGATGAGTCAGATTAAGCAGCAAGAGAATAAGTCAGCTCAAGTCTACACATCTATACAGTATACATCTGTATTCACAAAAGGACACAGAAGAGCATGAACAGGCTACAGACTGTTCATCAGCAGGTGGCCATATCCTGCCCACGAGCCTTCCTGTGTCCATACTGGATCCACTCCAATTCACACTGTCCATGAGACAGACCGGCATGGGCTTTTCCAAATTGCAACTATGATCTTGTTAGAGTCCCCGACTTTACCATCCCCCATTAAAACCTTCCATTTCTCCCCACTACTCTTGGCAAGGCTTCTTCCTCACACCCACACTTTGTGTTACAGACACACTGGCCTTCTCTGAGTCCTTCCTGGCATGCTGTGCTCCTTGTCACAGAGTGTCTCCACATGCTGTTGGCTAGAACACATGGCTTAACCCCATCTCCTCCTTCATATCAAAGATGAAGAGGGTGTGAGCTACAAGTACATTAGCATTACCTTCTGCCACCCAGGAAAGCTTCCTAGGGGAGGGGACATGGTTACCTTACAGGAAGAAAAAGACGATGTTAGGTGATGTGAAACAGACAGGCAACATGCTTAGGATGGAGGAGAGAAGGTCTCATTGGAATGTTATGGCCAAAGACCTTGAAAATTTCAGAAGTGCATCCAAAATCTGATGACCAGTTAATTTACAAGATGTTTTCAAAAGGTCCCAGGAACCTAAAATACTATGGAGCTGGGGTCTGCAAACTCCAGGCTACAGAGCAGTGCCAATCTGTGGCCTGTGAGGAACCTGGCCGCACAGCAGGAGGTGAGCTGCAGGTAAGTGAGCAAAGCTTCATCTGTGTTTACAGCTGCTCCTCATCACTCACGTCACTGCATGAGCTCCGCCTCCTGTCAGGTCTACAGTGGCATTAGATTCTCATAGGAGTGCATGCGAGCGATCTACGTTGTGTGCTCCTTATGAGAATCTATTGCCTAATGATCTGACGTGGACCTGAGGCAGTGACGCTGGCCCTGGGGAGCAGCTGCAAATACAGATTATCATTAGCAGAGAGGTTTGACTGCACAATAAATGTATTGCGCTTGAATCATCCTGAAACCATTCCTCCCCACTCCATTCCCCAGTCCTGGGAAAACTTATCTTCCATTAAACTGGTCCCTGGTGCCAAAAAGGTTGGGGACCGCTGCTAAAGAGAATAAGTCTTTCTCAGTAATCTCATCCAGACGGTCAAATCTCTGTCATTAGCTCCAATTTTTCTTTATCTCAACACTTACGTTACGAAGTGATTATTTGGATACTCCTCCCAAGTACCCCAGCAGCCCTCTCAACACAATCTGAAACTGACCTCACATCTTTTCTTTAAGTCACCTCTTCTGTCTTTTCTATTTCTGTCAACTAGTTCATTCTTTAGAACCATCTGTGACCCTGTTCCCTTGCTCTTTCTGTCAGTTACCACTTGTACAGTCCCTGCCTTGGCTGACTCGTCTTTCCATTGCCATCACCGTCAACATGGCCTTTCAGGTTTTCTTTTTCCTAAGACTGGCACAAAGGCTTTCTATTGTTCTCCCAAGTCAAAGTACTCTTTCCCTCCTTCCTTCATCTACCCTGCTGGCTCTGAGCATCATTCTCCCACTCACCTAGAGCAGGTTCCTCCAGCTATCAAATAAAATTCAATTCCTTGGTTTGACTTTGAAAGCTCCATCTGCCTTCTGCCTTTTTTTTTTTGATGGGCCTGGAGGCTTTTATTTCTGTGCTTCACTGGACTCTTGAGCTCTGCCCAACTTGGCTTTAGTGGCTCATCTTGTGCTCCAGCCTCAGGAAGAGATTTGCCCTGTGTTTGAATACCCAGTGGACCTTCCCACTGTGACTCCCTATTCTGCTTTCTTCTCCCCAGCCTGGTCCAAATCTTACCCATACTTCAAGGCATCACCTCAGATGCCCATCTTCTGTAAAGTCTCTGGTCCCCTGGCAACATCAGATAGTTCCTCAGAACTCCCATGGCAGTGTGAAACTGTCACAGTGCACATTGCAGTCTACCACGATGAGGATGATACCGTTAATATTTCTTTGTATGTTTCAACATACGAATTTTGGGGAAATCAAAAATAATAACAGGGCGGGTGAGGTGGCTCACGCTTGTGATCCTAGCACTCTGGGAGGCCAAGGCAGGCAGATCGCTCAAGGTCAGGAGGTCAAAACCAACCTGAGCAAGAGCAAGACCCCGTCTCTACTAGAAAGAAATTAATTGGCCAACTTAAAAATATATAGAAAAAATTAGTTGGGCATGGTGGCGCATGCCTATAGTCCCAGCTACCCGGGAGGCTGAGGCAGGAGGATCACTTGAGCCCAGGAGTTTGAGGTTGCTGTGAGCTAGGCTGACCCCACAGCACTCTAGCCCGGACAACACAGTGAGACTCTGTCTCAATAATAATAATAATAAAATAATTTAGAAAAATATATATATTTCTTTGTGTGACTGTAATAGTAATATCTATTAATCATTGAGCATTTACTAGCTGGGCATCTTGGGCACATTATATAACTTCTCCATGCTTCCATTTTTCTCTGTAAAATAGTGGTAATAATAGCTCCTAGCACAAAGGGTGGTTGTGAGGATTCATTTAGTTAATACAAGCACAGCACTGAGAATCATGCCTGGCACATAGTGGCTGCTTAGTAAATGTTGGCTATTGTTATTACTGAGTGTAGGGCAGCACTTTACATTGACCGTCTCAACTAACCCTCTAACCCCATGAACTAGGTTACCATTATTATACTCTTTTTTTAAAATCATAGTAAAATATACATAACATTAGCCATTTTTAAGTGCACAGTTCAGTAGGGTTAAGTACATTCACATTGTTGTGCAACTAATCCCCACAGCTCTTTTTATTTTGCAAACTGGACCTTTATATTTATTAAATAATTGCTCATTTCTCCCTCCCCCAGGCCGTGGTAACCACTATTCTACTTTCTGTCTCTATGACTGTGCATTACTATAGTTTTACAGATGTAGAAAACCAAAGTTCCAAGAGTAATTCCCTTCTAGGAGACAGCACCTGGATTTGAACCCAAGTCCTTGGTCATGTTCTGAGCCACTCTGAAATACAGCTTCATCTCACAGAGCATCTGTGATGTGTTCTACCTCCACCTATAATAATGATGGCCACCATGTGCCAAGACCCTCTTCTGTGCCATTCTCACATTTGATCCTCACAGCAGCCCTGCAGTCATTTGAGGGGTGGTGGTCTATTTCCCAGCCCAGGTCAGGTACAGAATAGGGTTCAGTGAATATGAGTCTTGTTGGTATCTTTAAGTAGCCAAAAATACTAAATAAGTTTGTTGTACATTTTTAATGCAATTGTCTACATTTTTGGAAAATATTCTTTCTGGAGAAAACCAACTGAAATGCATGAGGTTATAAAGAGCCTCTCAGTCCTTTCCACTCCACACTCCTCCTGCAGAGTCAATCTGCTCTTCTCACCCTGGGCCAGCCCCCACCTGCACCTCCACCAGCTTTGCAGATCAGCAGCCAAAGGCGGAGACAAATGGGCAGGCAGGCAAGGGGACATAAGAGAGTGTCCCTGCTCTGCTTCCTCCCCCTGCCACTCCACCCCCACACTCTTCCCTCTAGCCATAACCAATCCTGGCCATTCTGGAACTCACTCTGTCCTTTCACGCCTCCATGCCTTTGCACATGCTGAAGATTGGAATGCTTTCCCTCCTACCTTCTCTACCTCCAAGATTCCTACAGTGTTTGCAAGCCAGCTCAGATGTTACCTCCTCTGTGAAGCCTCCTCCCCGCCTCCCCAGCTAGCAGTTCTCCTCCTGGATGCAGATTAGTTCACCCCTCACTATAGCATTTGGACTACACATTTGTAAGTCAGTGTGTCCCTCATGTCCCCAATTCCTTGTGTAGTGATGACCCCTCCTAGCAGGGGTCAAGAGAAACCCAGGCCCTCCAGGGGTGGTAACCCACACCTAGCACTCTGGAAGGCCAAGGCAGAAGGATCACTTGAGGTCAGGAGAGAGCAGCTTGAGGAAGAACAAGACCACAGCTCTAAAAAAAATAGAAAAATGAGCTGGGAACAGTGGTGGGCACCTGTAGTCCCAGCTACTTGGAAGGCTGAGGCAGAAGGATCACTTGAGCCCAGGAGTTTGAGGTTTCAGTGAGCTAGGCTGATGCCACTACACTCTATCCTAGGCAACAGAGCAAGACCCTGTCTCAAAAACAAACAAAACAAAACAAAAAACAAAAATCCAAGTGACCTGGGCTTCCCTTTCTTTTTTAGAGACAGGGTCTTGCTCTGTTGCCCAGGCTAGAATGCAATGGAGTCACCATGCTCACTGCAACCTCAAACTCCTGGGCTCAAGTGATCCTCCCAAATAGCTGGGACTACAGGCACAGGCCACCACACCCAGCTCATTGTTCTATTTTTTGTAGAGATAGGGTCTTGCTACATTGCTCAGGCTGGCCTCAAACCCCTCACCTCAAGTGATCATCCCACCTCGGCCTCCTAGAGTGCTAGGATTACAGGCGTGAGACACCACGCTGGGCCCACTTTGATTGTTTGAGGATCCCTGTCTATCTGAAAATGAAGAGATGACAAAATAGTATTACAAACATTAAGGCATATTTTAAAATGTTTAACAAAATTTAATGTTTCTGATATTAAAAACACTGACATAATTGAGCTGCTCACCAGTGACAGGATTTATTAAAATATAATAATTCACACTGCTCCACAGGCACAGTGGTCTGGTAATCAAGCACAAGTTTAGGATATACAGGAGGGTCTTTGATCAAATCGGCCAGTGGATCCAACATAGTGTATAACCTCAGTTAGAGATACTGTCAAAAGCCTAAATTCGAGACCCTGGCCAGACTCTCCTGGCCCTTTCCCCAGTGATAGTGTACTTGTGCCTCTGCACATAGTAGGTGCTCACTGCTGTGATGGAAACGAATACAGCTTTCCAAGCTGGTTATTGAAAACCCACATAAAGTAAGTATTCCTGAGAAACACTGAAGTCCTGAACAATGGGGCAGGAAGCCACCTCCTCCCAGAGTGACCCTAACCCTCAGAGTCCAGCTGAAGGCTGCAACAGGAAGTCCCTCAGCCACTGTCTTTCCTCCCCCTCCTCCCCACTGCCTCCCAGGGGCTCCAAATGTAGTCAAGCTTTCCATCCGCTCTCAGCTTCTCCTCTCCTCCACCCTCTGGAGGGTCCCAGGTGAAGAAAGAGAAAAGCACTTACAGAAGGAGGCAAGCAGCCAAGCTGAGCTTGGAGAGTCCTGCTGCCCACCCCCTCCCCACAGGCCTGGGGAATAAAAGAACAAGAGGACAAAGAAGGACTTAAAGCACTGGAGCAAGCAGGGTGGGGGTAGGCCTAAGAAAGTTTACAAAGCAATCTGCCAGAGAAGGGATGAAAAGGGAGCCCTGCTGGGCTGAGCAGCTCAAGCCCACAGCACACCTTAGGCCCAGTTAGAAACCTGCAATTACTCGGCCTGAGTCTGAACTGATCTCCCTCCTCCTTTCTCCAAATAGTTTGGTTATTAATCCCTGACCCAGAGGTTTCCCTGAGTGTGAGGCCTCAACTTGCTGCGCTGTTGGCAGCCCCAACTACCTCTGCTCTACTAGGCTCAACACACCCTGCACTTGAACCCACCAAATTGGCCCAGCTTATAGTTCCATCTGAATTTCCAGCAGAAATACAATGTGAGGATAAGGTCACCCGCAGATTCTCACAGCTATTGAGCCACCCTAATTTCCCAGACTTTCTGAGCTGTTGTATCCACGGGTCTTTCTGGAAGTTTCCCCACCACCAAAACCAGGATTAATAATAATAACAGGTATCATCTGAGAGCTCACTTTGTGTGGAGGGCTTTAAGTCATTTCACTTAATCCTCACAACATCCTTAGTTATGATTACCCCCATTTTACAGAAAGAATGAGATTCAGTGCAAGATGCAGTGACTTTCCAAAGAAACAGAACCTGGATTCCAACCCAAGTCTGTCTGACCTTGATGTCCATACTCTTTCCACTAGGGATACTGCCTCTTGGGAACCCTCTAGGATCCCATTTTATGTGGTGCCCAGATCAATTTTAGATGGGGTATGATAGTACAATTCTGTGGCATCTAAAGAATTCCTAGCCCCACAGTTGAGGATGGGAAGAGGAGTAGGAGTGGGAGTCTACATTATGGCTCGGCAGGGTCCTACTAGTTCTTTTTAGACACTTGAGTAATTTAACCATAAATAACTGGGCACTGGGAACAGGACACTCACTAATAAAAGCATGGCCTGGAGTCATGTTTGGAAAAAAAAAAATTCAAGTCCCTCAGTGGGTGGATGTATCTGCAAAACAAAAGAAAATCCCCTTTCCTAGCCCAGGCAGAGAAGTCTCCTGTACAGTTAGAGACAACAGGCTTCTGGGCACGTAGCCAAGGTTCTGGGGATATTTATAACTTGAAGAGGGTGGGAGTCCCTAATAAGCTGTTATACTCTTTTTCCATCACTTCCCTCTCCAAGGCTACAGCAAGCTCGGAGCTCTTCCCCACGCAGAATGCCTGCTTTCCCTAGCGCTCGACTTCCATTGTCTAATTCCCTCATCCTGGCTGGGGAAAGGGAAGGCTGCAAGTCCTTCCGTTCCGAGGAACTCCAGCTGAATGCAGCTTAGTCGCTGGTGGTGTTTCTTGGCCAGCCGCTGTGGTCTCAGGGATCTGCCTATGAGCCTGTGGTTTCTCTGAGCTGCCTCAGAGTCTGAGGTCTCAGGAATCTGTGAGGCTGGAGTATCAGACTACGATCTCCCGGCTTCGCCTGCAAGTCTACGGATTCAAGATCTACCTGCGAGTCTGAGACCTCGGGATCTAACAGTAATCTCGAGACTCTCTCTGAACGCCAGGTCTTAAAGAACTCTGCGGCTTTGGGATCTGTGTGAGGCCTCTCAGATCTTGGAGCCGGCGATCCAGCGGCTTTTGCAGGCCAACAGGTAAGTCAGTCCGTCCCTAACTCGGGTTGTCGGCTTCCTACCTTCACCGGACAGGGACTGCTAACATCCTGAGGGCCCGCCTGGAGCAGGTCCTCAGAGGCCCAGGGTCCCTTCCAAGCGGGAGGTCGCCGGGAACCTTTCGGGCAGGCAAGCCCTCGGGGATGACGAAGACGTCCCGCCCCCGCCGTGGGGCCCTGCTTTCTCCTCGGCACACACCCTATCCCCCACCCCGCTTCTCATTTCCCTCAGAGCTTTGGCCTCCCCTCGGCTGGGCGCAACTCAGTCCGCCTCTCGAGGGGCGCCCTCTTTAGAAGGACGCGGGCATACGCCCCGACAGGGTTAATAGCGATGGAGCCGAGACTCCGCGGGCTCAGCCTCAGACCGCACTCGCCTACCGGGCGGCGCCGGACCCCAGAGCCGGATTGCGCGCGGCGACTGGCGCCGCGGGCGCTGCTGGGAGATGTAGTGCGGGGGCGGGGCCCAAAGTTCCAGCGCGGCCTCGGAGTCGCCCCTGGGGAGTGGGCGGCTGCCGCTCTCCCCTCGACCGGAGCTGTCAACTTAGGGCTAATCCTAGCGGAGCCCAACACAGGCCACCGCCTAAATTTGGCCTGGTATCGCGGATACTAAGGTCCGACTGACGAGAAGCTTCTAGGGGCGTAAGAAGCAGGGCAACCTCCCTGGCTTAATCGGACTGTGGGCTCCACGAGGAGAACGTGAGAGATACTCCGCCCTGGCAAGGAGGACGCGCTTCCTTCTTCGCCCTTTTGTTCCTTTCCCTCCTTGGCTCTTGGCCGCTGGCTGGCTTTTGTACGTACGCCGGAATGGAACTCCAACTCCCGGCAGGCCGCCGGGGCAGGCGCAGGCGTGGTAGAGGTGCCCGGCCACGCTGCAGGAGGCGGGCCTAGTACTCAGCATCTAATTGGCAGCGTTTTGCGAGCCTCGCTTGCTGATTGGTTGAGGCAGCTGCCGGAAAGGACGAGCCTCGAGATGGAAGAGCGGAGGCGTTCTGTGGGCTGGGCTGAGAGCCTCCTCCCTGAGACTGCGTCTGCCTGACCCCTGGCCCGGGAGGGACCCAGCCAGGGGGCTGTCCTAGTGGTTTTCGGCATTGCCTCCACCCGGTGGTGGCGGAAACACAGAGGGCGGGTCGAGATTGCAGGTCAGGGAGGAGAGTGACCCGGCCCCAGTCCAGGGCCCTCCCTGCTCGCCTTGCGGCCAGAACTCCAGCCCTGGGGAGTGGGCAGGGCCTGTTTTCGGTGCCTCACGCCCTGCTTTTCGCCTCCTTCAGTGCTGTCTGCTAGCTGCTTTTCCTGCTCTCTCTCCCAGGAGGCGAACCCTTGTGCCCGAGATGGCAGCCACCCTGCTCATGGCTGGGTCCCAGGTAAGCCGGGGGTGGCTTCTTGGACCTTGCCTCTGCTTCCCCACCTCATCTGGCGTTTCACTGCTTTGCAAACCCCTGTAGGAAATTCCCTGGGATTAGTGATTCGCTTGCTTTGGCTTTCTGTCTCCAGAGGCCTGGTACCAGACGAGTATAGCGACAAGAAAGCACATATTGAACACATGCTGTATACCTTTAAATACTGGGGAGATAAAAGATGGACGAGACTGGCGCTACCCGCCTTGTCACAATCTGTAGGGAAAAAGACACATCTGGTTAACCGTGACACAACGTGATAAGTATTCTATTTGCCTTAGGAATAAAGTGCTGTAGTGTGGGAACCAAGAAGTGGGAGTGATTTAGTCTATCTGGGGCATCCGAGGGAGGAGTGGAACGGAGCAGAAGGTTGGGGGGCACTGAAGAACAGTTGGTATTGAAGCAGGACCATAAAGAATAGTGGAATTTCAGTAGTCTGAGAAAGATATTCCAGGAAAAGAGGAACATTGTGAATCAAGGTATGGAACGATGTAAGTGCTAGATGTGTACTGAGAAACGTGGTTAGAGAATAAGGCTCCCCAAGTGGGGCAAGGATAGCTGGCCATGAGACCAGAGCAATCAGCTTAGAAATCGTTCCTTTCTTTACCACATCTGTTGTTTGCTTGTTTATTTCTTCTTTGGGCTCTACAGATCGAACTTCATATCTTTTGCCTCCTCAACATTTCTAACCATGCCTCTAATTTCAAGAAGAAAAACTGGTAGTAACCTCCTAGATATACCACGTATTGAGGAAGCATTGTGTGATTTCAGGCGCCTGTGACATTTGAAGATATGGCCATGTATCTCACCCGGGAAGAATGGAGACCTCTGGACCCTACACAAAGGAACCTTTACAGGGATGTTATGCAGGAGAATTATGGAAATGTTGTCTCATTAGGTAAGTAAGGATTCTACCTTTATTTGCCCCCACTTTTTTGGGACTGTGTCAAAATGACTTAGCTCTTTCAACACAGCCTAATTGTCTGATTTTTAAAGCACTTAATTGGATATTGGATTGAGTTGAGTCCTAAGGCAAATCTTTGAATGTGGGAACATCCAGGTTATATTGTCTAAAAAGGAAAAAAATGATTCTGAACATTGTAGAAACATTCAGATTTCTTGTGCCCTGAGTCATTTGCCATTCTCCAGCCTGTTTGTACAGATCACTGACCAAACAGGTCTGACATAATGGTGCTTGCCAGGATATAAATGCCCCTGTAAATAGTGCTTTTACTCTATGACACTAGACAATGAGGGGGTTCTGACCTAGGTTATTGGGAGGGCAAAAACCGTCATTTGAGGTTTGTTTTGCGTCTGCCTTGCGTTCTTTATCTGAGTGGGTTGTTGTCTAGAGATGTTTCATGATCATAGATTTCAAGTGTATCAACTGTTGCTCCAGAATCACAAAATCTATTAGAGAGAACTGCTAATTATCTTTCATGGTCTGCAAACCTGTCTTCTCTCTTAGCTATCCTTTGGTCAGGGTATAACTAGAATAAACAGTATATTCGTGAACTGAACAGTATTTTAAACTATTTTGTCTCCTGTTAAGATTTGACAGATGTTAGCAGGCATGTATGGTTCACTAGGTCATCTGCTATTCATTCAGACTAATTCTTTTTTTTTTTTTTTAATCTTTATTCCCATAGCTTTTCCCAGAACAAAAGGTGACTCTGAGGGCTTTCCTTTTTAACTTGGACTTTCTCAGATGTCCCAAGTTTCTTGAATCCTGTCTTTAGAAAAGCAACCATAAATAAAGTTACCTACCCAGATCTATTACAGTCTATAACCCAAATATTCCATTTAATCCAACAAAAGCAAAAAACATGAATCTTTTAAAAATATAAGCCAGATGCAATGGCTCACACCTGTAATTTCAGCACTTTGGGAGTCTGAGACAGGAGGATCTCTTGAGCCCAAGAATTCAGTGCTGCAATAAACTGCGATCAAGCCACTGCACTATTCAGCCAGGGTGATAAAGACCCTGTCTCAGGCCGGGCGCGGTGGCTCAAGCCTGTAATCCTAGCTCTCTGGGAGGCCAAGGTGGGAGGATCGTTTGAGCTCAGGAGTTCGAGACCAGCCTGAGCAAGAGTGAGACCCCATCTCTACTATAAATAGAAAGAAATTAATTGGCCAACTAAAATATATATAGAAAAAATTAGCCGGGCATGGTGGCACATG